>CM023486.1:107291322-107466322 GCA_013339685.2 Hyalomma asiaticum
GAGTACCTTAACCACTAGACCACCGGGGCAGGGCAACAGTCAGCCACTTCAAAAGTTTGCGAAGTGAACGTCCAAACACCGAAAGGAAATAACTTGTCGCTGATATCGCAGCAAGACTAGACACGTCATCTCGAGGCTCGTTTTGTCGTATACATTTGTTTCCCATACCTATAATAAATGTAGAAGCATAGGTAAGCCCTATATGAAGCTTCTCAAGACCATTTTGATTCGTTTTAACGATAACAATCTGAATAATGTTTTTAATTTTCTTGAGCGCTCTCTCGGCACCATAAGTTCATAAATACGAAACTGCCGCTAAAGACACGTGCATGAAGCAATGATGAAATAACACAAACGCATCACCTTGTTTGTGTTTTCTATGCGCAAGCGTACATCGTGCTCTGTCTTTCAAATCTGTGACTTTATCTGTGTCCCCCTGTAGTGGACGAGCGCCAAGGAGGCGCGTGCGGGCCGCGATAGGTCAGAATAAGAACGCAGGACGCACATTAAGCATTGCCAAAAAGTCCGAGGGCGCACGTGCCTAAACGGGTTGTCTATGAAGCTCACTCTGGTATTTTTGTGGTTCCTGCGTGGAACCGCGGACACTCGGCTCGGTCTTGCGTTTGCGGGGTTCGCTCAATACATTGCGCTGTGCTCCCAAGCAGCCTTCGTGCAGGTGCGGAGCGAATGAACTGCGCCATCTTCCATAAGAAACGAGGAGCCCCTTCCTTATCGGGAAGATGGTGGCAAGCGAAGCTTGACGTGCGCTTTCTTTCTTTCTTCCTTTCTTCGCCAAATGTGTCACTGTCCGACGCCGGCGCGACACAAGAGACAAAAGACTGTAGCTAGACTAGTGGAACTTAAAATACGGGGGACAAAGTGAAGACAGACAAAACGCTGATGCTTGTTTTGCTCTTACCGCGCCACCAACGCTGGCGCTCGTGGAGCGGTACAAGGTTATAGTTCGCTTGAAATACTGCCGCATTGTCGTGAATTGCCTGGAACATTCCTCGGGAGCCTTCTGCTTTTGGGAATGTCACGACACTTACACGCAGTTAAAACAACTTCAAAGCAGTTTACACCTACCGTCGCTCAAGCGCGGGACAGTGCCTATACGCCCGCGCCGAATCCGCGTTCAGTGAAACATGTTATTTTTAGATTCGCCATTACCTGCCGTGGAAGCCTAGCGGTAAGTTGTTGGCTTAATTTCTGCACGATCACGAGGTCGCAGGATCGAATCGCTACCATGGCGGCTACCATGGTTTCGATGGCGGCGAAATGCACAAAACACCCGCGTACTTAGATTTTAGATTTAGGAGCACGTCAAAGAACCCCGGGTGGCCAAAATACCCCGGAGCCCTACATTACGGGGCGTGCCTCATAGTCATATCGTGGTTTTGGTACGTAAAATCCCAGCGACGGTTTCGTCATCGCTATAAATTTTTAGTGACAGGTATCTTCACTACCGGCCTCTTGGCGTGTGTATATAATCGCAACAGTTGTAACAGCAGTGGCTGCAGGGAGGGTGTGTAGGAACGTGTGCTAGAAGGCGTCTGGGCGGTGCCCACTGCGCAGCGTGACGTTCGAGTACTGGTGGAGCGCGCGGATGGACATGCCTCTGTTGGAGCTGGTCACAGAGCAGCTCAGGCCCGGCGTTCTCAACTACACGCTCGACGACTACGAGCTGAGGCGCTACACAGTGCCCGAGTTCAACTACAAGTTCGAGCCGGGCAAGACACACCAGCTGCAGTTCCACCTCGGCATGGAGAAGGGAATGCCGCTGTACTCGGTCAGTCGACAGCGTCCTGCAGCATGTTACGCGTGTATATTAACTAGCGGTATGATAGCTCGAACTTCTTTGGAGGAACCGGAAATTCTTGAGCGGCTTAGAACGACAGGAAGTTGAACTATGTTCTATGGATTCATCGTCGGATAACTTAAGGCTTGTTTATACGGACGCGTGATATGATTGAGAGATGACACTATCAACTGAGAGGTGGTTGCATAGCTGCGAAAAAGAAGATTGACTGAATACTTGTTTGCACATGCTCAGGAATGAGAGCACCAACGTAGCACAGGGGCGCAGAGGAAAAGAAGCTTGAGGTCGCGAGGTCGAATCCCGGCAGCGGCGGCCGCATTTAGATGGGAGCGAAATGCAGAAAAATCAACCGCATTCATAATTTGGTGGGCGTTAAACAACCCCAGGTTTGTTGGTTGGCTGAAAACTTTGTTGAGGTCCCGAGAACCTCAATAATGTCCCAAGTCATGTAGTACGGGGCGTGCCTTAACGTTGCAGCTGGTTTTTGGCTCTTAAAACCCCGTCAGTTAATACCTTCTCTTGTGCACTAGCTTGCACGCCTTAATTTCTCTAGCGATGAATCCTAAGAGAAGTCAGTTGGCTGTGGTTTTCTTCAATTATAGGCCCTGATTGCCGCATACTAGCTGAGGCCGGGAAGTGGCTCGTCTGCTTAGATTCAAAGTCTTTGTTCAATTCAATGTATAACTGTTTGTTAATGTATATTTGAGGAAGTCATAAGTAAATGCTAAATGGCTCGTGTGCCGATATATGAGACCGGGGTTTCTACGGTTCCTATATTGGTTATAGTTAACAAAGTAGCTTCGTGAGGAACGGTAAAATGGGTCCTGTAGTTCTCTACTGCGCGCTTCTTTGACTTGTAGCATTAGCGAGTTAATGAGTCGGAATCGCGCTTAACAAATTATCTCAAATAGAGAGATGCACTACGTTCCACGACGATGTGATGCGATGGAGTTGATAAATGTCTGCACTCAATCACAGCGCTGAAAAAAAAGCACACGCATAAAACAGTCGATTAAGACTCGCACACTGCAATCAAACCAGCGAACTTGTCTTCACTCTAAGTATTATCTTAAGTGCTATGACATTATTTGAGGTTTCATGTCAGGTTTACTATGATCTTTGAGATCATAGAGATCATTGGTCTTAAGCTAGACTGAATGCGCCGGTTCCACGGGGAGGCTTATATTTTCGCATTCCATTTTGTGGAATGCACCTAGCACTTCAGAAACGAATTTCTGTCATTTCAACACGCTCGCGTTCTCACGGGTGCTAAGTGAAATCTTAGAGCTGTGTATACTCCGAGATGCATTAATATCGACCTTTTATTTTCTCCGCAAATTACCCTTGCCTGCGCAAAAAATGCCAGTAAATGTGGATGCCTTCCCAGTGACTCTCATATACATCAAATTAGCATGGAAAATTAAAGCTAATAATCGGTATTAAGAATGTAGCGACGTTGAAGCACTATGTCGTGTCACTGTAAAGCACGCGTAATTTACCGACAGCGATATTTTCGATTCACTGAGGCTATGTTTTATTCAGTCAAAAAGAAACCTCTCCCATGGAAGCCATACTTCGGTGGGAGAGCTCAAATAAGCCATGCGTCTTCGAATTCCCAGGCGCTAAACCTGTTAGCTGGTCCTGCGCTCAAACACCATCGAATTAGCGTTATGGGTCAGACATTTACGTCTTTATGAACGATCCTGCGTTCCTCTTTGTTCTTAAAGTGCGAGCGAGACCTCTTGTCAGTGTGTATAGCAACGTCGTCTGTTACTGTTACGGAGGCACTTAATATGCGCACTGAATCTGAAAGCGCGGCGTGTCTATAGGTGTGGCCACTATATCGACGCCCTTATTCTTTCGACGTCCATGTCACATTTTGTTGTCATACGACGTCATCAGTGACGTCATCACATGACTCTGCGTGGGGATGTCATCATGATGTCACCGTACGAAGCCACATGATAACGTGGTAACTTCGTCACGTGACTTTTGATATAGCCGCCGTGTATGAAGCCGAGCTGTTCAAGCGATGGGGCATATAATGGCTTAGTATTCGCAATACACTGTCCTCTAAGTGCGTCCCCTGCTGAAGGAGGACTCGGTTAGCACTTGTACGCAGCTGTCCGTTTGAGTGCACCGAAACAACGGTCTTAGCTAAGTTACGAGTTTTAATCTTCGAGGGAAATGTGCCAATCTCGTCAAGAACGGTTACAGATGCTCTAGAAAGGAAGAATAACCTTATCTTGTGTCCGGGATGGTGTCAAGAAAAGAGGAAAAGGGGATTTCCTCTTTATTAGATATCAGTAATACTTTAGAAAAATGGAGTCTGCCTTTAGTACAGCTGTAATCAGCAATACTGAACAGGCCGCCGTTAAAACAGCGAATCGTTCCGGACGGGTTTAGTGATAATTCTAAGTCGCAAAGTCCAGTAGAACAGGGCGTGATCCTACTTTAGCAGTTTTGAGCACACAGCTGCAGTTCTCGTTGGTAGAAATACACCAGTCTTAACAGTTTACGTAAGCACGTTCAGGTCGGTGCTGAGACGCCAGTTTATTTTCTCTTCTGCACATTCAGCACGTGATACGTCTACAACGAGAAAGAACAAATGAGACTCGCACAAACAGGGTAAAGCTATACTGCGACCATGTGACCTTAGCCGCACTGGCTTGTTCTTTGACAAGGCCGTGATCGCAGCTGAGGGTTCCCTCCCTGACATCCATGCCAGTAAACAATGTCGTACTTTCTGAAGTTGCACAAATGTGATGCACAGATAGTGCGATACATCGGAATCACAGCAGAAAACCACGACGCGAGGAGCCACTTGCATGCTGTGGAGATTGCTCAACATCGTAGCGTCGAGAGGTAGCGGCACTCGGCGTTTAGAGAAAAGATTCGAATGATTATTGGTCATCAGGAGCCGGCTGTTTCCCAAAGCATATCGAACTGGACAATGTAACTCTTCAGCGAAAGAGACATATTCTTTAGAAATGCACTTTTGTATGTACTGCCCAAGCCCGTAGCCAGGAAGTTTTTTCGAAAAGGGGAGGGGGGGCTTGCTGAAGGCCTTCATTATTTGGGAAAAGCACCTATTGTTCTGTAGTTATTTTAGTGCTGAAGAAACGCCCCTTATCAAAATTTCGACACGGGGGTGTGCCTAGACCCCCCCCCCCCCCCCTCGCCCGCCTACTTCCCCCCCGCCAATCACCTCCTTTTACTACGGGCCTGATACTGCCTCAGCTCAAGTATAAGTTGGCGACATCCACTTTCCTGCGGCTGTTTTTTACAACAGCCATTTTTTTTCTTTTTTTTTTTTCGGGTTCTAGTCATTTCCTTTCAGGCGTGTGACATTTCGAAGGCCTTCTAAAGCTGCGCGCCCTAAAAACCTCTCAAGAAACTGTCATAATTTTTTTTTCTCTCCACATTTAAACGTACTTATTCGCAAGAGGTCGGTGAACCTAATAAGAGCCCTCTTCGAGAAATGAAGTGGGGGATCAGGCCATTTTTCCCCCTTGATTGTGTGTTGTAAACACTGCATTAAACACACGTTTCAAAGTGGTAAGATATATACCACGAAGTAGTGAAGAAACATAAGCATTGCGGTCACCCACGTAATCGGAAGATTCATCGGCACAAAACAAAAGACGCTGTCTTTGCCGGCGGGCCGCATTGTGATATTGGAAAGTACGCTTGACCTTATCAGTAATGTAGGCAAGCTATCCGATAAAAAGTTACATATTATAGAATTTGGAAACGCGATGGTGTTCCCATATTATTGGGCTGCAAAAAATTTTCTAGGTTAAAGGCCAGCTAGATGACTCAACAGTGCAGATAAGCAACACTTGATGGTGCAGCTGTGTTGCTTAGTTTCTTGTGAGTTGTTATCATAAGTAAACTCGCGCATAGATAACTTTAAAGCGAAGCTACCTCTTAGACCAGTTTAATATTTCTCAGGCGCATGCCTGCTTGATCAGCAGCGCATTTACTTAGCGTCAACGCTAATCGAGATATCTGTGCTGTAGAACAGCATTCATATAAAGCGACATCTTGGAAGAACGGAACAATTAGGATGGCCTGTCTGAGAGTCCAATCGCCGCATGGCGCAGGGGTAGAACCACTTATGCTATGAAGGTCCGTACAGGATTTACAGTGAATCTTCTTCAGCCGTTCGTAATTGGTGCACCATTCAAGACAAGAAGAAACACGACGCTCAAGTTGCCACGAGCGACTTAGTAAAGCGTTACACGTGGCCGTAGCTAGCTTTATTTTCTTGTTAGTGAAAAAGCTTAGTCATATTGTCATGTGGTTCATTGACTTCAGCCGTGGTCCTTTTAATCTCACTTAGACGAAGGCTGCACTATTCGCAACGGTGTTCTAAACATTGCGTCAGTAGGCGTGATTCCGTAGGCCTGAGGTTCACTGCATTGATGATGACGTCTCATGCACGTCATGCTTTTCGGTGTTCCAAACAAACAAGGCAACGATAACTTGTGGAACAATTCCGCTTGTAAGCGTAGTATACGGCATTTAATAATCCGAAACGTTGCAGAGTGGTGTACGAGTGGTGGTGGAGTAAGACGATGGACTTCCCGCTGTTCGAAGTGACGAGCGAACAGTACATGGAGAACAAGCTCCAGTACTACGTCGAGGACTACAACAGCAAGTCCAAGGACGTAGGCAACAGGGACTTCTACTACGTCCTTGGCCAGGACACGCGCACCAAGTTTCTTTACGACGTCAAGGACCGATACCTCGTGGTCAGTACACGCTGCGTTGCGTTGTGCCGAAGATGAAATGCTCGTAATGAGAGAAAGCTGAGGTAGTTGGTGTGGGCTCACAATGAAAGAACGTAAGGCAGAAGAACGGACGCACGCCGATTTTCTTCTGTTGAGTTCGTGTTTTGTGAGCCCTACCTTCTTTCGTTACGAAAATGGTCGCTCGTGCGGCGCTCGATAGGCTGCACTTTCACCCGAGAGGAACACGTTTGTGACACAAAGGCAGTTGTTTCGGTGCACGATAACGAACGGAAGGCGGCAAGAGCAGGAAGGCAACTTTTCACTCGTCTGGTTCCCGATATCGCGCTAATTCCGCAGCTACCAACATCTTGAAGGCCAGTGCATGGGAACACCTAGAGTTACAGTACATGCTCCAAGGGGAACGTATGCAGTAACTCTAGGAACACCTTAAATCAAGCCCAACTAATAGGCTGTCAAGAAACTATTCATAATTTCATTGCTGGGACAGAAGCTATATATTTTTAATTTTTTTGGTAGTTTCTACGGGCTTCCACGCGAAAAGGATGCGGAAACTAAACCAAAGAACGCAGGCTCGTTTCGTGCGCACTTCACGAACAAAGAGAACTCGGGCATAGGATCGTTTGCAGAAATAAATGCTTATTCTACATTCGACCAACTTTTTAAAAGTATTTCCGTTATGCGCTGTTGCAGATAGGAAACCGAAGAAATGTGCAGTCGAAGGCTAGGATCCAAATATTCGTGAAGAGTGGTGTACAGAACTTTTCTTATGTGAAGTCAAGAGGCAGCCATACTATGCTAGTAACCGTCAAGGTGCCGTGATGAGAATTACAAAAACAACGACACGTTATGCGTCTCCCACGTGAAAGCCCGCTGATTCACTCTACAACGCCGAATGTCGATTGGGGTCACGCCACAACCGCGAAAGGTGCTTGATGGCAGCTGTCGACGCGGAAGCCGAAGAACGTGGGTAACATTATGGCTAAGATGCCAAGTCGGCTAGAGTTGATTTTAAACGCGTCATACAGCACGAGTCAACTTGGAAGAGAGGCTGCTCAATTCTGCAGCCTTTCGCGCTTTTATTCAATATTCGCTGGTTGTGTGGTGAGATGTATCGCGATGCATCTCTTATCATAAGATTATCCTGGTGGGATCCGGTACCTGGAAGGTTAAAACTAAACGGCGCAAGTTGCGACAGGGGGTTATCTTACTCGTAGAGATATAGATTATATTGCTCTGCCTTCAGAAGAAACTTCGGGGGCCACTTGGAGACGTGAGGATAATAGAGTCGACTCATATGTAAGAAGTAGTGTCGCAATAAATCCAACATGTCCGTGTTTGGCTGGGCTCTTGTGAGATCATATAGCGAATATTGACGGTGAAAGATCTTTCACTCAACTTGGTTTGGGTCCCCACAGCATACGAGAACGATTCTCTCTGCTTATAATTGCATTATCGCACACCCAGTCTCGGTGAAGCGGACGCAGCTGTCAGCAAGTGCATCGCGCCGAGGAAGGTCACAAGTTCAGCATCGACCGATGGAACCGGCGTCGGTAGGAAGCTTCAGGCCGAAGACTGAACATGTAATGCGTAATGGTACATTTGTCCGTACAGCTCGACCGGGTAGAAAGTATAAAGTCCGATGAGAATGAAGAGCCTTCAGAGCCTACCAAGGACGCCAAAGCTGGACCCGTTGAAATTCATCTGAAGGACCCTTATCAAGCAGGGGTCGGGTATCCGGACAAGCTGAAGAATTTATTAGCCGTGAGTTGTGAGCCCTTCGATGCAAATTTCACGAGGGTATGACGAAAGTGTCAGTTTAGATCCCCTCACCACTGGGCGACCACGTAAATGGTCACGGTTACGACAGGTTTCTTTAAGAAGCCCCTCATAGCACAGCTTAAAAGGACCATCACGTCCACCCCGTTGCAAATTTTGATGACACTTTAGAAGTCGCGAGTAGCCGGCCTCATAGGAAACCTATTTACCGAACTAATTGTTAAAATTGGTTTACTATTAAGCTGCGTTGCGGAGCTCGCCAGGGTGAGCTTCACTACCAAAGCGTACCACTCCTTACCTGACTCGACTAGCAACTGCCATTGCTGTGCCCCTTCAAATGTCCATATGTTCAAATGTTCAAAGGTGGGAGTGCGTCATGTTCACGTGACCCCTCCTATTTTATTTCTTTTCTTCTTCAATTCGGTTCGAGGCACGCGCTTTTCGGTCTTCGCATCGGATAGAAACCGGCCACGGTCAGTGACTTTCTTAGGAGTGACTGTTACGTAGACATGTGGCTATTACGTAAGCACTCTATATGCCTTCCTCCGAGTATCTCGCCTTTGAGAGGGAAGGGCGTGCGTCCTTCCGTTTGAAATTTCAACCTTTGCCGCATCGCACAGGCGTGTCGTATACTTGGCAGCCCAAATCACCACCCGCGACCAAATCACACGTCGCGCTTGTCTACCAAGCACAGATATTGTGAAGAGCCCTTTCAAGTCCACGGCTTCTTGGCATGTCGAGTTGAGTCTTTTCCTGGAGTTTAGAGAGTGGTGTCCCTCGTGGAAGAGTGCAGTAAGAATGCGTCGCTTCCGTTTTGCTATACCCAGTACGGGTAGAACATTATCACACCTTGTGCTGATTACCCACACGAGGTGTCCGAACAATAGAGTAGATTGAACAACGTCATGTATGGGAAGCCCGTCTTGGTATACTCGAGTGCCGTTGTAATGTAAAAAATAAATGATTCAATAGCTACCTATTCGCACGAGGCCAACGCTTTCCCGGGCAGTTCGTTGCTCCAAATAACGCACCGGCAGGATAACTTTAGGTTGATCGGCCTGCTAAGAGGAATTATCTTTTCGCGAGGGGAATATGTGCAGTGCGTGTTCCGGTGAAAGTGTTAAGCCTATCGATCGGCGCTAAATACGGGCTTATTCCACATTGTGATATCTATCGCGTACATACTATATAGTATATCTGATAGAGTTCTGGCAGAACTTATTCGAGGTTTATCATTGTCAACTGCAAAAGCATACGCTGCAAGCGCCAATTCTGGATAAGGTATACACGTTGCACAAACAGTACGACTCCAGTGTAAGCACAATTTGTGATATTCTAAAATCGACTAGTCATGTCTTTACAGAGTTTTATAAATTATATGGCAAATACTCGAGTTAAATTTCTGCTCGTGGTTTCACTGCGTCGATAGCTGCTATCAACTCCAAAATGAAGAAGCGGCCTTGTTAATGCCAGTTGCCCCCAAGTTTGGTTATTGCGCGTTAGTAATGTGCAAGACTTCGGGGGTGATTTCTCAGGCGTTAAAACCAGAAAATATTACTGACGCAATATTACAGCAACGTTTGTCGCTAAACTTGAGGGGAGGTCTGCACAGAGTGGCAATGAAGCGAACGGAACGTCTCATCCGGTTACAGTTCGCGTTCTATAGCTGCCTATAGCGTTTACGTGATTTTTATAATTCTGTCCACAGAAGACGTGATATAATGTGCAGTTCTGGCGATGTCGATTACGACCGCTCCCGACCGCTCCCGACTAGTCCCGACTGTAATAAAAGCTGCCGAGTTGCGTAACTCGCCGAATTTGGTTTATCTCTGCGCAGTCCTTTCTCAGGTCTTTTCACCTTTCTCAGGTGTTTGAACAGTGAACGCTTCTTTGCTTTATTTCTTTTCCTTTTTTTTTTTTGCTTTGTTTCGGCAAGTGTCCGTATTCACATGCTTTCTCTCACCTGTGTTTCGTGCGCAATTGGCTACACCCGCGACAATAGTCCTGGTGAGGCGTTGGTTTTTAGTGGTGGGTACCAGAACACAGGACAGTAAGGAAACAGATGAGACAGAGGCAAACTTCAAGAGCACTGACTGCTGTGCGAGTTAGTATCATTGATTGTAGGGCCATGTGTGTGATGGTAGTTCCCTAGAAAAGTAGTGGTTCGGGCTGGTAGCGTTTTTGTCTTTTTTAAAGGTGGTGCAGCGCGAAGCAGGACAAGGACACAGAGATGTTAAGTGTTGCATTGTATCACAAGATCATCAATTAGCTCATCAGCTATAGCTTGTCAACTAGCTTTTCAACTAGCTCGTCAACAAGCTCTTCAGTCATCTCCCAAGAACACTTTTTCAGGCGCGTCCGGCTTTACTGGCTGCCTCTCACCAGATATGAGAATTACGATCTAACTAGCCACCCCCGCTGCGGGGCACTCGCCATCCCCCTGCATCATAAACGGTGTGTGTACGTTTCTTCCTTCGATCCTCGTCCTTCTTCGCAACCATCTTATGCAAGTGTGGATACGCACCTGACATCCCAAACCAGGTTGCAATGTAGCGCCTCCGAGTACAAATTCGGTGAGGCAGTCTGTGACAGTTGGCCCAATGTATCGTTTTTATTGTTACGTGTGGGCTGGTGTGGGATGAATTTATTCTTTTTGTGTAGTTCTGCTATACTTTCTTGTGTGCTCTAATTATTTACTCTGTTTTTAGATAAGAATCGACGGCAGGTACTCCTTGTTCGAGCTTCTCGACAGATATGCCGATGCGTCACCCTACGACCGCTTCTACATAAAAGGTGACCTTGACATTAAGGTCATCAGGATCCCTTACGCCGACCCTCTCGTAAGTACAAGGAGCTACGGTACCGCACGCTACATGCTAACTCAGTTTGTGCGCTTTTGTTCAAGCACTCTGGTTAACATGACGAAGAACGGAACACTTTAGAATGTATTCACCCTAGCCGCTAATGAGTGCGTGAGCGGTTAATGATCGAGCACGTTTGACACGGCGTTTCTGGAGCCTTAGCGACGTCCTATCATCAAAACATTCTGTTGGTTATAACTGTGCGCCACAGGTCAACACCTTCGTTAATGATACGTGACCTAAGCAGAATGTGTGAGGCTTGTTGAATCGTTGGAGCTTACCAAATGTATTCGGAATAAAACGCTCGGATTCTCTTGTTAACGCATAATGCCGACGTGAACATGTAAACAAGATGAGTCGATGGATAGCACAATGATGGAGAACAATCAGTCAGGCACCTTTCAAAGGAGCCTACTCAGGCAACCTTCGAACCTTTTGCTACGTCTTTCAAGGCAATGAATGGAGGCTGAATGGAATGAAATTAAAATAAGGTGTGGTTCGTTGTTACCTCACAAGCGAGGCTTAAGAGAGCACACCACGTTCGGTCATTGTTTGTGGATAACTTTGTTGTGATCAGAATGCAATTCTGCGGTTGCACGCTATTTGCAAAAGCATCGCACCACGTCCATCTGTCACTGTGCAAGTGGGCATATAGAAGGAAGGAGAGCGCTGAGTGATATCGGTAGTGTAGTGTGCTGAAATCATGATTCGATTCGAACAATATATTCATTGATGGGATAGAACACGAATGGGGCTGTATACGCTTGCATCCGCTCACAACCTAGAGGTCTGGAACTACCGTTTGCTGCTACAGAAGCCCAAAGAAAGAGCACAAGGAAACTATTGTATACATTGAAGCTGAAGCGGTCGAACTCAGGCTGGCAGTGACCTTGCTTGCAGGTCCGAAAATATGTTCACTAATTTTGCTGACTTGATGGCCTTCGGGTAACAAGGTTGACACCAGTACCAAAAGAAAGAAAATCACCAGTGTGTGTGCGTGTGTCGGGGGGGGGGGGGGGGGGGTCAACGAAAAAAAAGCATGTTGCATTAGAACAAAGTCAATAAACTGTTGTGCCTGCACTTGTTAAATAAAATGTAGTCGCACTGAGCGCTACAGCTATATCCTGTGTACAATATGTAAGATTTCTTGATGAAGCTCGTGCGCGTCATTATCACAAACATACATGCGCGCTTTGTTTTCAGTTATGCTTCTTTATTACCGCACACTTCTTTGCAGCCGGTGCCTCTTTCTCTTCCGCTCACCTCGTCCGGAATACTGAAAGGAGACCGCTACGAGATAAAAGGGAAGAATCCAAGGAACGCCGAAAGGTTGAGTACAACCACAATTAGTTCGGCGAGGCTGTATGGAGGATCCTTACGGCACCTTGTGTTTTATTTTTCTTGCGTTTTTTTTTTTTAGCGTATCACCTAGTGTGTTCCCCCGGTGCTCAGATGTTTTAGTTAAGTTCCCAGTAGACGACACGTTTATACGCTAGTGCGAGTAGACAACGTGAACAAGCTGTAACGTCGGCCTGTTGTAGTCAGCTGTGAAGTGACTGCATACTTGAAGCGCACAGCGTACAGAACCGAATTCTTATGTCGCTATCCTTGTTTTACCTTCAGATGTGAGTGCCGCAAAACTGTGGTCAATCTTTGATTTTATCTATGTGTATATGCGTACCTGCTTACATTAATACTACTGCTGAAATATCGGAAGGAAAAAGAGCATACATTTTAGGAAAGAGCGAACGCATCTCGCGTTGAAGCTTCCCGCAGTTCTCAGATGCTCCTGAGAACACATCCTCGTACGAGTGGACGAATTTAAACCGGCACATGCCACATTCGGAGGCCCTTGCTTCTGTCGACATTATTCTTCACTTGACCGATATGTCGACTCCAAGATACATATCCAAGGTTACGTTCTTTACGGAAGCTTACTGCACTTCCGAACTGTGTCGAATGTGTCTTAATGAAGAACTCAACAAGCTAGATTTTTTTACCGCACACCGTCGCGGTCCCACTGTTTTCGAGGTATATAAGGGGCGCCATTTTCCTTAAAGAATATGGCTTAATATCAAAACGTTAACGAGAGCGATGGCGATATCGTTTCGATACAAGACGCACCGAGGGAAGACTGTATTATGTATTACGTTCCTGTGGTTTGCACTAAAGATGTTGTCACCTGTGAACACTTGCTTAACCTTCGCCAAGTAACAGGTTTGTTACATATGAGAAGACATAAGCAATTTTATCTGTTCATGGCGGCAACTCTTTTTTATATATGTACGTGTTTGAATTCGTGTTGCATAAGCACCAAACCGTTGATCAACAGCGTTACAGAAATAGATGCTTCAGGCAGGAGCACTCGCTTAGACTGATAAGGCTCGTCTGACTGATACGCAGTATTCGCACATGTCACTTTAGATTGCGATAAACTTGCGATAAAATGTTCCTGGTGAACATTTGCTCAATTATCTGTCTGATTCGTTCCTATTTTCTTTTATTGCAATGCGTTAATTAGTTTCGTAAGCAGCCTTAGCCATTCCTTGCTTAACCACTACTTCTTGTCTCTGCATTCCCGTGGATATCTCCTTGCGTAAACACCAACTCAATTTTATGGCGCTGTCTATTTCACGCCAGCTTTCGGCTCGTCTTCGGTGACCAGTCGCTGGAGGTCCCTCTCGGCGTCGAGCACGAGGAGTTCGCCCTGGAAGTTACGGGCGAAGAAGATGGCCGCTGCACGGCAAAACTTAATGACGTTGAGCTGCCAGGCGTCATCAGCAAGGGTCCGTTCCTGACGGACAGGATGGTCTTGGAAGGAGATGTCGACTTCAACTGGGTCATCATTGTAAGGAGTTTCGCTTCAGCGCTCTGGCCCAATTACGCAAATAGCAAGAAATGATTAGCGTGTTGCGATATCAGAAAGATTATTAGCGCATGCGCCAAGTATTCCGGATTGATGTTTCTCTGGCAGTCTTGCTTTAAACCAAAGAAAGAAAGAAAGAAAGAAAGAAAGAAAGAAAGAAAGAAATTGCCTATGGCTCATACCTGCATTGCGGACTACGAGGAAGCCGCGGTGTCGCGCAAACATCTCGCTGTTGACGCGACCCAGCGGCTTCCTCGTAGTCCGTTTGTACGACGACTGTCGGTGCGAGACCACACACACACACACACACACACACACACACACACACACACACACACACACACACACACACACACACACAAGGTCAGTTTACACCCCAAAGTGCTAGGAATAACTTCAGTTTGCATGTACTCAACGCGCTGGGGTTATTCATTTTTTCAGGAAGTAGAGCTAACGCATTGACCAATTCATTGACCTTGTATTTGACCCCACGAAACATTTCCTTAACTGCGAACCTTGTTTCTCAGTCACAACAAAATGAGTTCCCCGTGTATAGCGCTTATCTGCAAGCATGATCATGGGAACTTATGCTTACGCCAAACTTTCTCTGTCTTGCTTTTAAGGAGACCGACAACCAAATTTAAAGCTACCTGTTTTTTTATCTTTAATTGCAATGTAAAGCTTACCTGTCGTTGTGTCTTATCATGTTTTATTAATATTTCTTGCCGATGGAGTCTTATACGCAACACATGCTGCAAACAGTGGCAGACAGCCGTCGGGTGTGTTTGCGTGCGCCAGGTTCTGCGATGACGGGGCGCATGCGCGCAACGCCTGGAAGACGCCACGCCATGCGCCGAGGTTAAACGCAGGTTTTCGGTTGCCGCGAAGGCAGCACCGCTTCTCAGCATCAACTCCTTTTACTGCGTAATAAGCGAAGAATAGGGCGGGGATGCGTTTTCATATACCGATCTAATTTTAAGCCCGAGTTATGGCTATCTGGACAGCAGCAGGCGACGTACAGCAATTTAACGACTCCAGAACTCAGTACTATAAGGCTTCACCACCAGGCGCCGCCGCATTGCCGTTGCCGCGATTTTCAAACTAAATTTAAAGATAGAGGTCCTACTTGTACAACGATAAGGATGGTCGATTATATCGCTATAATTCAGGGTATCTCCCAATGCACAAGGTCCGTTCACATTTTCTGGGCAGTTGTCGGTCTCTTTAATATTAAGTATACCTACGTATTTCATCATAGTCCTGTGTCTACGCCCACTGCAGGGCAAAGGCCTCTCCCACATAGCTCAAATTTGCCCATTCCTGTGTTCGACGGGAACCACGTTGTTCCGGCAAACTTCTTGACTCATCTGCCCACCTACGGGGCTTGCCACGCTTTCCTTCTTCCACTGTGTTACGTTTAATTACCAGCGTTAATGACAATCATGTATTTGATAAGTATGCTAATGTTAGGTAAATATTGCGTCTTAATGCATTTTCACAGACCAAGCCTGGCGGATCTGAAGCAGCCATCGGGGACGGCAAGGAAAATGAATCACCAAAGGAGGAAGCCAAAGAGAAAACAAAAGAGAAAGAGAAGTCTGCCAAATAACGACGCCTCGTTTGCTGCTTCAGAAGTGCGGACTTTGCCTTAATAAAGGAAACCGATGTTGGATTCGGCAAGAAGACTAAATTTCAGAAGAAATTGTAGTGCCTCGCGCGTCGGAGACGACATGTGTTAAGTGGTAATTGCGGCCTTTTCTTCACCTTCAGTGTAATAAACGGCTATTTTTTAGCTTTCCGTGGCGCTTCCACTCGTATAGTTCAAACGTAAAAGGTTGCGCGGAGCCTCCCCTGTATTTGTACTATCTGCATATGTTAATTTTTGCGGTCGACAACACTGAAACGACCACTTAAATCTAAGTGCGCGAATGTTCTTGAATTCTGCATCCGTCAATCCGCAGGCGACGTCAGACCCGCAACCTCAAGTTTAGCAGCACGAAACCACAGCTAATGCTATAATACTATTTAAGCTCTTGGAAGGTACACGCCATTTTAATTTGTTTTGAGATTAGTACGTGCTTCAGCCTTCTCATGAAAAGTGTAGTTTTCGGAGAGAAAGACTGAAGCGATAAAGGAAAGGGCTGGGTGGTTAACGAGGCGACAGCGGGTTTGTTACCTTACGCTGGGAAAGTGAAGAGACTCTAAGACGTAGACTTTGTACAGAAGTAGTAGCAGGCGCCGGGCAGCGCATGATGTCATTGTTTATGCACTTCTGTGGCGAGACAAACGAGAGGCGCACTGACTGCAGTTCTTGTTCACCTGAACAGCCGTGGCCCATACGCACTCTGAGGGAAAGAGAGAATGAACTTTAATGGCACAAACCAGTAGGTGGATTACCGCGGGCTCGTAAAGCGGATGGATAAAGCATGAGTAACTTCATCTTTGTTCATGATGTGACCATTGTTTGCGGTTATGAACACTTGGGTGTTTACGACAAGGCTCCCACGTAAATTGAGGGCGCAGTGAGGAACTAAGAGAGATGCGGAGTAGGTGTAGTCGGCTGACTAGAGACTATAGGTAAATGAAAGTCCTGAAAGGATGGTTTTCTTTTCCCGAAGCGGAAGTATTGTTGGTTTAAGAGAAGTGTTTAAGGTAGTGAAAGATGAACCGCGGCCGCGTTGGGCGGCAGTGAACAGGCTTCCAAGGAAAAGTATAGATCTGTCGCGTGCAATCAGTAGAGCGGGGTTGGCGTAAAAAAGTGGAACTC
The DNA here is from genome assembly GCA_013339685.2 of Hyalomma asiaticum. NCBI lineage: Eukaryota > Metazoa > Arthropoda > Arachnida > Ixodida > Ixodidae > Hyalomma > Hyalomma asiaticum. The sequence goes on from CM023486.1 coordinate 107,308,169, forward strand.
TGCAACAAATATAAAGCTCAATTGGTAAGGCGAATACGCGCTAAACGAATTCTTATTTTTTTTTCAAAGGATGCAGATGTACCGAAGTCACGCGCTTTCGTGTGTATGTGTGTCTGTGTGTGTTCCAAGACATTCGCGACCCCAAAGCAACAAAACACCCCGTGTTGTTACAAGGAGCCACCTTTATTTCGGGCTACATTTGTTTGTGTTAGTGCCACTTCTTCTCAATATTCGCTTCTGCACTGCACACATATGAAGTATGATGAAGTCTCGGGCTACATTTGGTTACGTTTCACGACACTCATAACTGAACTATTCATGCTCGTTTTTTTCCTTGTTATCATAATAGCGCAGCCGCTTCAACACGTGAGTTAGACGTTGCTCGGCATTGTGTTTTGTATGACGCGTTAATAGCTGATAACACGTTTTTGTATTCTTTTTCCCTTTTATCGAGCTCTCAGTGGCTTGAGATTGATCACAAACCGCGCTACGATAAAGTAATAAACGAGAGCATGAGAAGAAAATATAGTAAACGCCGATGCATTCGCCCGTTTTCGCGCAGATGAGACGAACTGCTGAGTGAGAGAGGGTGCGACGGTCTTTTTCTTTTTCGTTTTTACGTCGCAAGCATAGCGTTACATGTGTCTTGTGTTGCCGAAGTTGATGCCGCTCGCATTTGCGCCCTTGTTGGTGCCGTACTGGAGGTTGATAATGCCCTCTCCCGCTCTGAGTTGCTGCGCGCTGAAGTGCCTCTTGTTCTCCTCGGCCGGCTTGGGTCCCAAGCAAGGTCCCTGATATTCTGGGTGGAGGTAGCACTGCACGTCGAAGAATATTGGTAGCGTTATTAATAATGTGCACGGTGCGCAAACGTCAACGTGAATACATTGCGAGGATAGTGGACCGGAGCTATTAGAAGTTCGCTATTGTAAACGACGCGATAACGTAAAAGGGAAACATAGAGAAAGTGCTGGGCGTGCTGGGCGTGGGGAATGTCCTTGGAAGTTTCCCCTACAGGAAACCGCGCTAGTGTTCGTACTGTCTTACAATACATCAATGGAAACACTATGAACGAGCCTTTCCGCACTGAGGCCCGTTTGCTGTGCGTTGTCAGTGCACGTTAAAGAACCCCAGGAGGTGGAAATTTCCGGAGCCCTACACTACGGCGTCTCTCATAATCATGTCGTGGTTTTGGGACGGGAAACCCCAGGAATCAATCAGACCTTTCTGCAGGAACGTCTTCTCGTGTTTAATTTCACAGAATGAACGCTCGCCACGTGTTCCCCCTAGGTCGTCCTTATCTGTTCCTCACTGCTTACATGGGAATACTGCAGTTTTCCGTTCAACATCTTCAGTTTTCGGGGCGCTTATTTAGCAGGGCTAGAAACGGCAGTGAAGCGCAGACTGAAAGGAGGTCAAGTGCAGGACAAAAGTATGCACCCGGAAGTCATTTGGTCGAACGGAAGTTAATTGTGAGTACGCTGGGCCTGGTGTAATGTTAAGTCTGAAGAAGATGATGATGATTGTGGTTTGGTTAAGGAAAGAACGCTAATTTCTGCAGCCCATGTCGGGAGCACGGCTAAGCGTCCGTGTGGGTAGAGAAAAGGTACTGAAAGATATAGAGAGGAGAGAAAGGCCGTAGTGGATGGCTCCGGAAATTTTGACCACCTGGGGTTCTTTAACGTGCACTGACAACGCACAGTACACGGGCCTCTGACATTGTCGCCTCCATCGAAAACGCGACCGCCGCGGCCGGGATCGAACCAGCGTTTTTTGGGTGGAAGCCGAGTACCATAACCACTACACTACCCTGGCGGACCGTTGATAACGCACAGTACACGGGACTCTGGCATTCTCGCCTCCATCGAAAATGCGACCGCCGCATTCTCTGTGGAGGCGGTCGCATTTTCGATGGACATATACAGTTTTCCTCACGACAAAGGAAAACTGCACCACAGCAATCCTACAATAAATGAACGTACAGCTGCGGGTATCAACCGAAAATCATCCTTCATGGCTGAAATTTTGCGGTCAAGCTTGTCACGTAACCCTCCGAGTTTGTAGTAGAAGACCCACTTTCGTGTCACACCTGTTACAGACATTCTTCATTATGCCGCGATTTCTGCGTATAATTTTTGCTCCCTTTTCTAAATCCTATCCTTCTGAGATAAAGTCGGTGCCCACACCACGAACCAACTTTTGTGCTGAGCTGCACAGAACATTCACAGCAGAACAACCTAGTTTCGAAACAGCAGTAGTCCTGCCTGTTCGTTCTTTCCCGGGGATCATTCGTATCTTGTGTGCAGCTTCAAACGTCAAGATGATCTTCCTGTTAAACACTAATCGCAAAGCACGACGATTAAAATGAGCGGCAATCGAGTACTCACCGCTCGTCCTAGTGCTAGAATGCATTGCGAGACCTGCGGTATGTTCCTCCTCTCCCAGAGGTCGACTGTCTGGAAGACGTCGATCTCGGGCACGCCCCATTCCTTGGCCGCGTTCTGGAACATCACAATGTTCTCCATCTTCTTGAACTGGCTGCCGGATGTGTTGATCTTTGGAATGCAGCCCGGGTTCAGAGCGTTCATGAGCCTGCGACAACACAGGGAAGGTGAGTGCGGATACTTGCACTGGCTGAGACACAGCGTTCGATATCTGAAAGCTACAAAACAGGCCCGGTCATAGGCATAGTAGTTTACTATGGGCATCAGTTCCACAATCTATTTTACAGCTCCTTTACGAAGATCTGCGTACATTAACCATAATAGCCAGTATGGTAACCCAGTGGGCGGCAAAAGTTATGGGCTACGATTACCTTAATCAAATCACCCTACATGATCACTGGTCAACTGCGTAGATATAGGCGTTTCCACTTCCCTTGTAGCCAAATACACGCAAAGTACGTGCTCATTAAAGCTAAATTTCGTGCTTTTTCGTGTCAAGGCTACAGCTATAATACGACCACAAGTGACGCCGAACTGGGAAGCTCCGGATCAGTTTCAACCACGTGGCACTCTCAAACGTTCACTCGAGGCTTCGTATATGAGTGATATTATTAAAGCTATTTAAGGTCGACGTTGATCCCTGTGGAGCGTCATTAGCGGTTAACAACGGAGCTGTCATTCAGGGGGGAAGCGCTCTTGCCCTTGACCCACTACCCACACTCTTGCCCTCAGCCCATCTCTAGATGACAACGATAGCAGTGCGGGTAGTGCTACGTGATAGTGATAGCGAACTTGAAACCCTTGCTCCAGCTTAGCTGTTTACTCAGATTTCAAAGGCGTGGAACTGGCTTTACATTTCTTTTTTTTCCGCTACGATAGAAATGCGATCGTCAAGTTCGCATTTCAATCCCTAAGCTCCAGCTCTACAGTGCAACGCTATATACGCTCCACTGCCAGCTCAAGTACATTATAAACGTTTATGCGAACACCAGTGTGCACATCCGCACTTGCCATTTAGGTGCGTGTCGTGAATGTGACATTGAGCATACATAGTGAGGACGTTTCCAATGCTAGATGCGCTGGCGTCACCTCACGGTATTTCTTGTCGAAATCCTCAATGCCTCTTCAATGTAGTCGTGCACGATATTTTGCGCGTTCTTCTCTGCGCGTTCACACGTTCACTTCGTGTTAGCTTCGAAAGACACCCAGAGCATCCTAATTGTGTCTCCCATGTTGCCCCGCCACGGTGGTCTAGTGGCTATGGCACTCGGCTGCTGATCCGAAGGTCGCGGGATCGAATCCCGGCCGCCGCGGCTGCATTTCGATGGAGGCGGAATGTTGAGGCCTGTGCACTGTGCGATGTCAGTGCACGTTAAAGGACCCTAGGTGGTCGAAGTTTCCAGAGCCCTCCACTACGGCGTCTCTCATAATAATATCGTGGTTTTGGGACGTAAAAAAAACCACGAATCAATCGTCAATCTCATGTTCCGCTGCTCTGTCGCAGCCCTTTTGAGAGGCGGAATGCAGCAGTAATTTTCGGGCCTAACCTTCGCTTCATATTATGATAATCTGGTGAACGAGTCCTTTCAGTTGCTTACGCCAAACAACCTCATCACTATCGCCCATTGTGCGCTGGTGTATCTTCTCCTCTTCATGAGGCGAAACGTAGCATTTCTAAATTTGAGTCTAACCATTCTCTTCAGTTGTAGTATTTCTTATATTCTGATAATCAATTAATTGATGTCGTTTTATGGGCCAAAACAAGCTATGGTTATAAGACACGCCCTGTAATGGAGGGCTCCGGAGGAGTAATTTTGACTACCTGGGGTTCTTTGAAATATAAATACACCGGTTGTTTTTTTTTTTTCTATGTATTCCGCCCCCACCAATATGGGGCCACGGTGGCCTGTATTCGATCCCGCGACCTCGATGTTCGCAAGCCAATACCCAGCCGCCATGCTAAACACGGCGGGTATTCGGGTAATGAAGACGTCCCAGTTATAGATACATTTGCGCGAGTGAGCATCGGATAGCGGAAATTCCTACTCATACCACTCAGGACGCGAGGAATAGAAATGACAAGTAGCTTTGCCATGTCGCGCTGATTAATGTCCGCAGTAGCCAAGGTTCTTGCCTCCTGGCAAACGCACGCTCCCGCGCTGCGGCGGCGCGTCCTCGGGGCGCGCGCCTGTCGCAGGTTGAGATTTGTATCGCCCGTATTATTATGGCGAGAGGTGGGGGCGGATCCTCGCTACCCGCGCGGCACCTGTTCCTGAGGACGAATGCGTCCGCCCTCTTCCTCCCTCCTTGTCAGGACGCCAGGGCCCTCAGAAGCTCCATCCCAACGGGCTAGGACTTGGCAACGCGCGATCATTCCGCGAGGCCTGGCTCCGGCGCTCTAATGAAAACATATCTCGAGGGAGCACCGAAATACGCCCAGCCTTCTCTCTTTCTTTCCCGTCTCACCCGCTCGGAGATATAAACATCCCGTCTCGAGAGAACAGGAACTGACGGTCCGTGCGCAGCGAGAATTCTCGAGAAATGTTAAGGGGCCTGTGTGCGATTAGGGATCGGAAGAATCGGCTGGTGTGTACAGTCTGTCGACGAACGAGCTTAATTAACGCACTAAAGTTATCTAACGTAAGCATACCATATTCTTATGGTTGTTATCATGGAGTTTTCGTCATCCATAGCTGGGAGATGAACTCTTCAGTGCGCTAAGGCGTGTGTCATCTCGCAGTGTAATCGCCGCCTGAAAGGTTATGTTTTTATTTTGTCGCGCTAGTTTGCTTCCTGTTTACCGCATTTACTCCAAAGGAAAAGTGTTAACGGAACCGCTTGTCTACTGTGTTTACCCCATCGGAAAGTATTGCGCACTTAGGTGTGTCGCGGAAAGTTATTGTGCATACTAATCGCTTATGAAGTGAATTTTCATTCTCCATTGCCCCTATAACGCATTTTGTCACCGCAAGTCTTAAATAAATAAATAAATAAATAAATAAATAAATAAATAAATTAATAAATAAATAAATAAATAAATTTGAATATTAAAAGTTGATTCAAGCTGAGAGATCGGTCAGACTGCAGGAGCGCGTGAGAGTACCAATTTCATCATCGAGCTTTTTTTTTCCCCATTCCAACCCCCCCCCCCCCCCTTTTTTTTTTCCTATGCTTTTCCGTACTGTTACACCACAAGGGAAATGTGGACAGCTTTCACTGGTGATGCAAGGCTGGACTAAGAGCGGAGCCTGTGGCCGACCTACCTTCTTTCGGCTTCTACGAGCTCAACTAAGTCACGTGACCTGTCACGGTACTAGCTGTTACGTGGTTTTAGCGGGAAAGCAGCACGTACGTGTCTAGTTGTGACGTCATGTTACGTGATTTGGGTCACGTGCATAGGGTCTAGTTGCCTTGGCGGGGAATGTCCGGTCGTGACGTTGTCTTCCTCCGTTCGCCCTCACCCTCACCCCCCCCCCCCTTCCCTCCCATTACTATACTATGTCTCAACATGCCTTCGATATGCTTTCCCACCTCCTAGTGGTGGGTTGAGGGCATCAGCGCAAGCGCCAGCTAATGCCGTGCATTTCATAGATGGGCACGCGCAATTATTTCTTGATGATGGTAGTTTTTTTTTCTGCTCGCGGACTACATTTTTTTTATTGTGGGGGATTTATGTTATAGCATTACATACTTGCGGACGAACCAGATCGCGATTGTTCTGATATGTATTACGTCTGAGTTTGCTGTAGTTTGTTTAACTCTATGAACGAGGTATGAACATTTTGCAACAAAGCTTACGTTGGTAAATACGATTACGCATATCTTGCTTAAGTCTTAAACAAAGCATGCATTTGTATATAGCTTAATAGAACGTTCCACCTGCAGCGCTCATGTGTACAAGTGGCTTCACGCATACACAACGATAATATTTCTCTCTCTCTCTTTTCGACTGATGTATAAATGGGCACTTCGGGAATAAGACCAGATGAAGAGGGCGTCACACTGTGCTACTGTATGATTTCTCTTTTTCCACATCTTTTCTTTGTCTTCTTTTTTTGATCGAAGGAGCTGGAAATGCGTCGACTGTCACATATCCGACTATATAGTTCAGCTTTGTGCCATAACTGAACGGGTTCCCGGCTATCATGGATCATGCTTGCATAACTTAAAAGGCGACCCGCTGATGGACAGTGTGTGTAGCAGATTTAACAACTACGCCTCATACTATCCAGCCGACGTTTCCATAGGAGGACGTTTCTTTGTCGAAGGCTCCTAGTCATCCTTAGGTCCTTCGGTCCTCCTATGCTTAGATCACTGCGTCCTCCTATCACTAGGTCAAGCGCCCGCGTTGATGTGCCTTCTTTCGTTCCTTCCGTTTCGGCACTGTTTTTGCATGAGCATACCGCTATACACATTGTGTTTCCACCTGTTGGCGCCCATGCTGAGGGCCCGTGTGCTGTGCGTTCTCAGTGCACGTCAAAGAACCCCAGGTGGTTCATATTTCCGGAGCCCTCCACTACGGCGTTTCTCATAATCATATCGCGGATTTGACACACAAGATCTCCGCAATTATTATTATTATTATTATTATTATTATTATTATTATTATTATTATTATTATTATTATTATTATTACCACCTTTTGTCGTGCCTCTCTAATACCTAACAGCAGGACATGTAAGCTTGAAATTTGTCTCAGCTGCCTTGGCTTGTGGTACTTACTTGCATAACACGACGCCATCTCGAAGCACTTCTTCGTATGGTCCCTGGGGCAGCCGTTGTTCGAGCACCTCTTCGATCCAGTCTAAGATCTGGGATTCCAGTTCGGGATCACGTTTCGACGCGATCTGCAGCGGTGAGAAAGTAAAAATGCAGTTTCTTTGCGGGAGGATGCTCTTCGGTGTCGGTGACAAGCCATTTAAGTTAAGAATTCAGAAAGCGGGTAAAAAGCGCAGGTGATTTAACCTAGAAATGTGATTATTCTTGTTTTTGCATGTTTAGAAATACGGCGAGCCCTTTGAATGGGCCCATGCAGGAAGTGGTTTCTAAAAAATAAAATAAAAAAGAAACACGAAGAAAAGACCCGCTTGAGCATTGGTGCAAAAAGCGCGTAGTTCGTTTTCTTAGTATGACTGCATTCCCGAAATGCCAGGCCACAGGTCACACTACACGTCACACTATGCATACCACAGTAAACGTCAAACCCAAATTCCGTGCAGTATTTGTTTTAAGGTGGTAAATAACTCCTCGTACGTAAGCGTAAATTCCCAAGCCGTGAGCAAAGGGTCTCAATTTAACTCCGTTTATTGCAGAAAGAGCGATGTCATTAACTTCCGTAAGAAATTACGATGGTCCAAACGGGGATATATGGTACCTCTGGGTACGCTTAGAGATGAGTACGTTTAGCGTTGGCTGCAGTCAGGAAACTTAGATATAAAATAATACATCGCATGTCAACGAAGAGTCGTAGCCGACGCGTCCGTTCAAACTCCTCCGTGCGACAATTTTGCGATATCATTGTCAAGAAGGGCATAAAATTTCGCCGGCCCATCGATGCACGTGGGTATCGGGCGCAATTCGCGATTATTTGTTTTCGTCGTCGTCGTCGTTGCTGCTGCTGCTGCTGCTGCTGCTGCTGCTGCTGCTGTTGTTGTTGTTGTTGTTTATGGACATGATGATGCAGTGATCGATAGTGATTGATAGTGTTTTATGACATAAGAGCGTTCAGGCTAAAAAGTGCGATTTTTCAGAGCTAGTTGCCAGCCTACATTTGAAGGGTAACGTTCCTCGCTTGTAACAAATAGTAACACCTGTAAATATTCCACCGGGCCATATGTAAACGTTACGGGTGCCATACTGGGAACCTTTCATGCACTGCGCGCTAGTAGACATAGTCTGTTTCCGCTTAAAAATATACTGATTAACATTTATACAGTTGCAATGTGAGGCCCGTGCGCTTTTGAGTTACGCTTTACCTTGACAGCACGACAGGAGTTCTGTTTGTAATCGTTAGTGCTTGGCGCGCTACCCTAGATGGGAATTTCTTGACGTTTGTTTCTTTTGAAACCTGACATTTCCTAAATTTCGCGCATATGTACTCGGAGAAACCTCGCTCGTTATGCCTGGAAGCGTGGCAGCTGCCTTGACAGTGATAGATGCCCTTGGCCGATGTTGTTTAAAAGCACGGTAGAGACGCTGCGAGGAAAGGGCTCCCCCGAAAAAGCCGGAACTAATGCTTAGAAAAGCTTCATTCGAGCGAACAGAAAGACCCATTGACTCTCGCTGAGTCAGATCGGAGCTGAAGGTACATACGCATGAACACCCTCGGCAAGCAGGCAGAGGAGTCCTTGAAGAAAAGAAGCAACGGCACAAAAAAAAAATGAATATATATATGTGCAGAAGGGTTTCTATCCTTGGCGGTTCTCCAGCAGTGGTGCACAGCTAGCTGCCGGCCGCTGACTCACACCTACACACATGGGCGAGGGAGAAATGTCTTTACTGTGTCGGCGTATACGGCAACTAGCGGGCGCAGTCGCTCACTCGGGAAGTGAGCCACTGTTTATGCGAGTGCGGTGGAGTCGATCAAAACTCGCTGCTGCATGTCACATTAGGAATGCGAGCGCGCTTCCTGCGTCATGGCTCTTGTGTGCTTCTCCGATTGTTAGTGCTCAATTCCTATGGGAGCTCACGATGAGTTAAAGTCCTGTGCAGGCGCGAACAAAGGCAAAATACGAAGACTTGGCAATGCTAATTCGGAAGTACAAGCAGAGTTAGAAAAATTATGTTCCAGCGCGACCCGAAAAGAGTGCTTTTCTGATAATGACGTCGGAAAGGTGGCTTCAATGAGCAAAAAATAAAAAAAAATTCAATGGTCATCGCAGAAAGCTGTGGCTGGGAAGCGAACTGTCATCTTTGGATAGGTGCGGTGCTGTTTGAGCCAGTAGAATTCTTCTGATATTGCAAAATAAAACTTGAAAACGAAAACTAACGTATTTCATTTTCTTTTTTCAGTCTTCCTTTTTTCTTCTTATTCTTTTTTTTTTGTTTTCCTTTTTGAACTCGCTACAGTGAAGTTGTCCGCCAGTTTAATAATTCCACTCTACCGACGGGGCAACAGTTACCCACGTGCGGTGGCTGGACTCAACATACAGTTGCGTGCACCCGAGTGACGCAGGCAGGTCTCGCTTAAGCATAAAAAAACGTGGCATCGCCATGCGGAGCGATCACCATTCACGATAACTGCTGGCCCGCCACTTCAGTGCCATTGCTAAACCGACGGACCCCCTTAGCTAAGCGGGTACCTTTTTATTCTTGATGTTAATTGTTTACTACAAAGTTGCTGTTGGGACATTAACTTAATAACGTGACTCGTGAAACAAACTTTCTTTCAAGGAGTCGTCTCTTTCTCCATGACGAGCACGTAGACTTCACGAAGAAACCAAGAGAAGGGCGTCTAACACTCGCTCTCAAAGAAAGTCCTTGTCCGTTGTGTGGGCGTGTCAAAAGATAGTCTGGCGCGAAAAACAGAAAGCGAAAAGAAGGCGCGTCGTCGGTTATATATTCCTCCTTCTTTCTTAAGCTCAGCGCTAGAAGTCCCCCCAAAATAGATCGCTTTCTTAACGAACAAGTGACACGAGCAGCTTCACCCGTTGCGCGCCACTCGCGAGACGGGAAAGACGAACTGCCTCCGTAGACGAGTGGCCGGCTTACAACACGTGAGCTTGCTTCAATAAAACAAATAGCAAACGTGTCTTCGGTTACGCGTTGCCTTTTGGCTCGTTTTGCAAAGCGTTGTTCTTCACTCCTTGGCTGTGCCAGGGGCAATAAATAACGCCCGAGGACTGAGCCGTCTAGACGAAACTGAGCTCGACGATAGAAAATGAAGAAAATAAGAAGAATCTTAAAAAAAGAAAGAAGAAGAGGGGGGGGGGGGAGGAGTGTAGCGCCTCATACGTTCAGTGAGCACTGACAGATAATTACGAAACACCGCACTGAAAGAGAAGCTACGAGCTAAGTAATCAAGGAGTTCGTTGCACGCGGATAAGATCATGGCAAAGTTATGAAATAAGCCGGTTAGTTTTTTCGTGTGCTATTGGCTGTTATAGTAACCGATTTTCTTAAGTGGTTAGGTCTGTTTTGATGCTACCAAATGTTATGAAATAACAGACAGTGTCCACAGGTAACCTTTCTTCTCCTTTTTCTTTTTTTAAACAGGGAAACCACATTTTTGCCGGTAGGCATCGACACTGCGCTGCATACTTATCTCGTGAATGCGTGTAACGACGGTAATTTCTACCTTTAACCATACGTAAACCAGGATAATTGATACTATATAAAACAATCTTCGTCACTGTTCTTGAAGCAACGCATGTTAGGTTGGTTTCGGCCATGGATTTCGACACTTCTGTAGCTTCGGCGTTCGGTTGAATGTTTCTTATTGGGAAGCCTGTTCGATGCGTTACATCGGATAATTACCTTAAGCTACTGTTACTAAATTAAATTTAAGAAGTATTCTGTATTTTTATGTTGAGTCCAGTGTCACAAAGTTTAATTGCGAGCGTAAGAATCGCTACGTAAGAATAAACACGTGCTACAACCCCAGGAAATCCTGAAATAATAAACAAGGAAGCTTCACAGTTGATCAGCAGGAATCTCCGTGCCTATTTCGTTTATGCTGAACTTTAACTTTGTCTCATACTGAACAGCCGGAAAAGGCACCGCTCCTGCGAGAGCAGCAATCGAGTCTGATAAATTCAGGAGCTCTTACCGTTGTTGAGGGAACGGTACCACGCATTAATTAATGCCGGATATATTACGAACACTTGGAAACACTAAATGGGGAAGTTTATGAAAGCGAAGTTCACTGTGTGTGTGTGTGTGTGTGTGTTTATCGTGTGATTTTACCACTGTTCATGTGTTTTATTATCCTACGAACCAACACTAGTTTCCATTTTCTATTCAACACATAAATAGCTCCACGCATACCTTCCTCCTAAACAGAAACCTGCGCATGTTGCTTGTGAGGAGCTGTTGTCCATAATCGCTCTTTCCTGTCAGCTCACCCCTCCGTATCCCTATGCCTCTTAGCGCTTTTTCTACTGTAGCATTTGAGGTATGCAGCCGCAGCAGATAGCGAACATCTACTAAAGATAAACGGGGGGGGGGGGGGGGGGGGGGAGCACTTTGGGCTCGTTTAAAGAGCCGTCAGGTGCTGAATGTCAGACCCAGATCATGCAACATGTAAGGGCCGTTGCATCCCGACATCTTCGAAGAACATGTGCTTCCTCCACTTGGGTAATGTTATGAGCAAGATGGCATTTCCGCTGCAACTAGAGGGATGAGAAGGGGGGCGGGGGGGGGGAGGGATTAAAATTTACAAGTCCGTTAGAAGCTGAGTCATTGTTACAACTCATTTGGTATTTGGTAGCGATTTGGTGTTCATTTGGTAGCGATTCGTACTTGATACGGAACACGTAAGAACAAGAAGAATAACACGAGAACCAACAAACAACCGATTTATAGCTGGAGGATGCGTTGCTTGTGCGCTACGTCCTTTCAGGCGCCACAGTGAAAATAAAGTCACGTATGTGTATGCCATACGCCTTTGGCCGCGTCTTTCGTGTTTTTTTCACACGATGTATGAGTCGCTATCATAATACAGTGGATAAGATCATTCACTTATCCGCGCATTACGGTGCACCTGCTTCATCTCGCTTCGATTTTTTTTTTTTCTGCTTACCATATCGAGGCCCTGAAAATTTTTCTACTGCACGCACGTCATAGAAGAATCTTCGGATACAAACGTGAACGAGGTAAGCCTCTTTGTTTGCGGTCTATCCGCTTTGTTCTGCTTGATATGGGCTGTGCACATCGTAATGTGCACAGCCTGTGGAAAACAGCCTATTGCTATTCATATTTAAGCCTTGCAAAAACGAATGCATGATGACTCATGGTAGACAAAGGCAAACAGATAAAAGGCCGTTATAATGTAAGGAAGACTGGACTACAATTTGCATTTCATTGTTGCATACAGTTTATGAAGCGCAGCTAGGAACAAGCTGATGTGTTCTCAAGTAAACGGCTGTTGTAACTTCAGAGCCGGGCATGCTTTTCAAATCCTTTATTAGGGCATGCCAACTGGCAGCCACAACACAACACAAAGAACACAGTAACGTAGGGCACACGCCCATATATACAAGTATCTCCAGGTTACACATGCGCAGTGGCGACCATTCACTTATCACTGCAACTACGACACATGTAGCCTATCGCGATATGAACACAACACTCCCTTTCTGACAAACTTTAAGTCCGGCTACTATAGCCCCAGCGATCAGGCGCCCGGCGTTGTCGGTTGCTTCTTCGGAGCGTAGGCATGTCCGGTTGCGGCATATGCTCCGTGCTCGACTGTTGTTGTGTGGGCGGTGGCAGCGTCGTCGCCGAAGTAGTTTGGTCCCGTTCGTCGGGCACATGTGGCAGCTCGAATTCGCAGTCCACAGCTGACTCTTTCTCCCGTTCCAGACAGGAGTGGCGCAAATGATCGGCATGCACATATCGAACACGATTTCCCACCAACACTAAGTATGTACATATTGATTTGACCTGCAACACTCTACCCGGTAACCACTTTACAGTCTCTCCGCGCACCGATCGTACCAGTACGCACTCATTCACAGCAAACGAACGGAACCTTGCGCGCCGCTTGTCAGCGGATGTTTTCACCTTCTCTGCTTGGTCAGTCAAAACACCGCTCACATCTGGTCGTAGTAACGATAAGCGGGTCCTCCGTTTCCGTCGCAGAAACAATTCTGCTGGTGATTTCCCAGTGAAAGTGTGTGGTGTTGCGCGATACGAGAACAGGAAATTATCTAGGCAATGTTGTAGTGACCTGTTTGTACCTTTCCTTTCGTCATCCATTAACTGCTTCAGGAGAGCCTTCTTAGTTGCACCGCTCGCTCGGACGCTCCATTCGATTGCGGATGATACGGTGGGGTGAGCGTATGTTTCACGCCATTCGCTTTCAGAAAAGTTATGAATTCCGCTGCGCGGAACTGAGTCCCGTTATCTGTAACCACTTCCACAGGCAACCCGTGCGACGCAAACCAGGAACGCACAGCCTCGACTGTTTTCGCAGCTGTTGTCGACTGCATGCATTTAACCTCTACCCATTTGGAAAACGCGTCTACCGCAATAAGAAACATTTGCGATTCTTTTTCCGCAAAATCCAAGTGGACTCGTTGCCATGGGTGTTCACAAACTTTCCATGGAAATAAAGGAACTGGCTGCGTTACAGGAAGTACTGCCTGACAGATGCTGCATTTGCGCACCGCCTTTTCAAGGTCATCGTCGATACCCGGCCACCAGACCATTGACCGTGCAACAGCCTTCATTTTTGAGATCCCGAGATGCTGCTCGTGTAAGAGTGCTAGTACTACAGCCTTCAAGCTTTCAGGGACAACAACCCTGTTGTTCCAAACAATACAGCCCTCGTCCACCGTGAGCTCAAAACGGCGAACCCAAAACGGTTGCAGTTCCGCACTGACAGTCTTTGGCCAACCATGCCATATCCTATTTCGCACAACTTGCAGCAAACTGTCACACCCTGTTGCACGCTCAATGTCTTTCGCGGTTAGCGGCAAATCTGACAACGTGGAAAAGTAACAAATTGCGTCCTCTTCATGCCCCACTTCCGACAACGGTAGCCGTGACAAAGCATCAGCATGCGAGATGGCGGTGCCCGGCTTATGCGTAATTTTGTAACGATAATCTGCTAGAAATGTCAGCCATCTGTGCACCCTGGCAGTTGCCACGGCACCGCAATGTCGGCGTGGGTCTAAAAGAACCGTCAGTGGTTGGTGATCCGTTAAAATGTTAAATGCTCTGCCATAGAGATACTTGTGGAATTTTTTTACTCCAAAGACGATGCTCAGTGTCTCTCTCGATTTGTCCGTAGTTTCGCTCGGACACTGACAGCGACCTTGAGGCGAAAGCGATAGGCTTCTCTTGGCCGTTCACGACACGCGATAGTACGGCTCCTAGGCCATACTCTGAAGCGTCACACGTGAGCTGAATTTCTTTTGCCACATCATATATTTCCAACACACTTTCATCCGTCAACAATGTTTTACACTTGTTGAAAGCGTCGTCACATAGTCGGGACCAGTGCCACTTGGTTTCCTTGCGCAGCAAGCCATGGAGAGGCTCCAGTACTGTTGCTACATTTGGTAAAAATTTTGCGTAGAAATTGACCAGACCCAAAAACGCCTTTAGTTGCGTGACATTGTCTGGCTTGGGTGCATTCTTTATCGCCCTTACCTTGTCACTGGTAGGGTGCAACCCATTGCCATCAACTTCGTGTCCCAAGTAGGCTACTCTTTTTTGAAACAAGCTGCACTTTTCCGCGTTGACTTTGATACCGTATTGGCTTAGGCGCATGAGCACTTGTTCCACTCTTTCACGACACTGCTCGTAGCTAGCTCCCGCTATGATGACATCGTCAAGATAGCAAGCCGTGCCTTGCAAGCCCCTCAGGACTTGGTCCATTACCGCCTGAAATGCGGCTGGTGCACAGGCTACACCATAGGGTAGGCGCCTGTACCGGAAAAGGCCCATATGCGTGTTAACGGTGAGCAGTTCCTGAGCGTGCTCATCTAATTCCAGTTGCAGATACGCCTTACTCAGGTCAAGAACCGAAAACACGACTCCACCTTGCAACGTGGTGAAAATATCTTCAGGCAGCGGTAGAGGGTAATGGTCAACTTCCACGAAAGGATTGACGGTGACCCGGTAATCCCCGCACAGTCGAATCCCGCTATTCTTTTTCGACACTACCACCAGCGGGGTGGCCCACGCACTGTGCCTCACGCGGTACACAATGCCTGCCTTTTCCATATTAAGCAACTCTTGTTCTACTTGCTCGCGTAACGCGTATGGAACTGGTCTCGCTTTACAAAAAACAGGAGTAGCACCTTTCTTAAGCACAATACTAGCGTGAAACCCTTTAATGGCCCCGTATCCTGGTTGAAATACCTCGCGGTACTTATCAGTTAGCTGTGCTTCTTCACGTACGTTCTGCACCCGTACCACATTCGGCCAGTCGAGCTTCATTTTCGTCAGCCACTCCCGTCCCAATAATGTTGGCATTCTAGCCCCTGTGCTATCCTTAGCAATCACTAGTGGCAAGCGAACGTGTTGCCTCTGGTACTTTACATCAACATCCATAATACCTTTGACCGTGACAGGCGTGTCATTGTAGGTGACTAGCCTAACATCGGTTTCCCTGAAACTTACATCGGGAAAATGCTTTAAACATTCTGTTTCACACATTACCGGTACGGCTGCGCCTGCATAGAGCTCCATCGGAATCTCTCTTCCGTTTATCAGCAACGGCACTACAATGGCAGGCGTTCCCGCCCTACGGTCTGTGTGACACAGGGTCAACAGCTCATCACGCGTTGCTTCATTCTCCAGGCAATGAACAGGCGTCCTAGTTTTACACATTTTGGCTACATGACCTTTCTTGTTACACTTAAAACAACGGCTGTTCATGAACGGACAACTTACAGGAGAGTGCCGCCCACCGCAACGATGACACACCTTAGTCACTTGTGGGCCCGCTGGTGAAGCTGTTTTCGGCGTGGCACTCCGGGCATAGTCGCCACCGGTTGCTTGCCGCTGCCCCGCGGCTGTTTCCTTGTGCCAGTGAACGTCGCTGTCGACTGGGGTGCCCGTTGAGAGGGTCGCCACCATTTCCCGAGTGCCTCTAGTAGCAGATTCCATGGCTGCTACAATACTGCAGGTGCGGTCCCAGGTTAATTCTGCATCAGGTGTCGCCAGAAGCCTGCAACGTATGCTGTCGGAACACAATCCCGCGATGAGACGATGTCGCAGGGCTTGCTCAAGAAATGTGCCGTACTCACACGTTGCAGCCAGTTTCTTGAGTCCTACTATGAAGTCCCCGATGCTTTCGTGTGGTTCCTGCTTGCGTTGGTTAAAACGGTATCTTTCCGTCACCACGGAGCACTTCGGGGAGTAGTGCTTTTTCAGCGTTGCGATGACCACGTCATACGTCTCCTGGGTAGGCGTTTTCGGCAGAAGAAGGCTCCTGAGCGTGACGTATGCCTTCTCCCCGATGGACGTCAGTAGCACTTGCAACTTCTTGTCCTCTGCGATGTCGTTAGCAGCGACAAAACACTCGAACCGCTCGAAGAAAACATCGCAGTTGTCACCGTCCGGATCAAACTCTGAAAGTTTTCCAAGCATGGCACCCCGAACTGCTGCTGTTTTTCCGGCTGCCGGGATCCCATCCTCGTCGCCAGTCATGTTGTAACTTCAGAGCCGGGCATGCTTTTCAAATCCTTTATTAGGGCATGCCAACTGGCAGCCACAACACAACACAAAGAACGCAGTAACGTAGGGCACACGCCCATATATACAAGTACCTCCAGGTTACACATGCGCAGTGGCGACCATTCACTTATCACTGCAACTACGACACATGTAGC
Source organism: Hyalomma asiaticum (assembly GCA_013339685.2). Taxonomy (NCBI): domain Eukaryota; kingdom Metazoa; phylum Arthropoda; class Arachnida; order Ixodida; family Ixodidae; genus Hyalomma; species Hyalomma asiaticum. The sequence goes on from CM023486.1 coordinate 107,325,114, forward strand.
CTATCGCGATATGAACACAACAACGGCAAATGCAATTTTCTTATCGTACGCTTCTCGTGAGCGAAATCGTTCCGCCACCCTCAGCTTTAATCTCGTTCGATCGAACGTTTGTATAACGACCTCTTCAGACGCTTCATCCACTGTAAAAGAAAGCACCGAACTCCCGCTTACGTTATCGGCTGTGCGCACCACGGGCACCCTTCATTGTCTTCGCGAGTTCGCACCAAAGCCCGAAGCCGGCGAGCTAAAAAGGAGTTCTCCGCCGGGTCGTCAGCCCCGGACGAAGCGGGGCGATAAGACTTGAGGGATGGGAGGAGCGGGTCCCGTTCCTCTCCGAGCCACGAAAAGCAAGCAGCAGCCGACGGCGGCCGGACCCTGGTGCGCTCACAATTTCCTTTTCGGGCAGTTCCTTACCTTGCTGGCGATCTGCGCGCTGAGACCAGTACGCCGGACCGCGGTAAGCCATGACGTCGACGCTGTGCAGCCAAGGCGAGGAAAGCGCGAGAGGAAAATGACCACAGCACCGGCGGGTAAACGGCGACGGCAGTGAAGAGCCGGGACAGACCACGACTAAGATCCACCGCCGACCAGAGCTCCTGGAACCCCCTCTCGCCGTCGGGCATGAAGGAAGAGGGGGGGGGGGGGCAGTGAGGGGGGGAGCCTACTAAAGATAGATCCCTCCTCACCAGAGGCTACCGCGGTAGCAGGCGCTGCAAGCGCCGCCCGAGAGCATGCTTTGAAAAAAAAAAAAAAAAAAACGTCGCTGTGAAGAAGGCCCTCCGTCTTCGAGAGAGGGGAAAAGAACCCCGGCTCAGGTTCCCATAACGGGCTCCTCTGCGGTGTACGGCACGGCGGCACGCTCATCCCCCCCCCCCCCCCCCCCTCCTTTTTTTTTTTTGGTGCCCACGGATTGTGCACCTTCGCTGCCGCAATAGATGCACGATTTCCGGGGCTTGACGAGACGATGGCAAGTTCTTAAAAGAGGGACCGGTGCATTGCACCAAGGAACGGAGCCTTTGAAAAGTAACGGGAGAAAAGACAAAAACCAATCGTATACGGTGGGGAAGTCGGCCGGTACAGCAAATGTGACTTGTTACACACCAATGGGAGATGGGAATAAGTGGACGAAAGGATGAAATAGAATGCAGAAGATAGATCGTGATGGGGTACACTTGCATAGAAAACGGTACAAGCTTGCTAAAATATGCTTGCGCTGAATTTGATCTGCCGAACCTAATTACGTCGCCGACACTCTAGAGCGTCTGGGGACGTAGGCGACAAAGGATGACCTGTTCTAGAAACGGTATATGGAAGGGGAACTGTCCCGAAGAAGATGCTGTTGAAGGAACAGAGGGCAAGTCTCAAACTCTCGATAATTAGGCAGCAGACGGAAGGGCATATGTAAAAGAAAGAGATTGGACGAGTGTTGTCTAGTTCCGGGGTGTGATAGACACCTCTAGTTTTGTCTTATTACTGAACTAGGCAGTTCCAGTCCTGTCTTTATTATTATTTTTTGTCGTTCTGTATACTACCTAGTAATTAATATTCAATTGTTCACGTGACGCTTTCTTCAACACGAACACTCGAATTCTCTGTAATGAATAACTGTCCTCAAGGAGGCTCAATGAGGGTCTACGGCATGGATAACGATTGCGAACGAGAAGGAAGACGATGTTGTTGAGCAATGTCGACGTATTCTGTCGCCTGCACGATGTGCTCACAGTACACATAAAGCCTTTAGCTCACTTTTGCCATTTCTTCCTTAGAGGGTAGCTAACAAGGCCCTCTCCTGATCAGTTTTCTATGACTTACTTAAAAAATAATATCTATTTCTTTTTCTCTTGCTATCGCTAAATGTTCACGTTGAAAGTTGAGATCATGTTGACAAACAAATACGGTGACAAACGAAGGTTAAAAAAATGATTTTCAAATTATACAATGTTAGCTAAAGTTTGTCGGAAAGGGTGGTTATAAGTAATTGTAACGATGTCTTCAGGTAAGCCATTCCAATATAATGATGTGCGAAGTATAAATGATCGGTAAAGAGCCTAGATATGTAAAAAGATAGATGGGCCAGCATGTATATTTTCAGGCATGCTTCATGAAATAGGAGAGAAGATAGGTGGAGTGCAAGAGAAGAAAGAAGTGCGCGTGCACATATTGGCGCAAGAGAAGTCCGCGCAAGGCCCTGCCATGGTCTAGTTGCACTGGCACTCGGCTGCTGACTCGAACGTCGCGGGATCGAATCATGGACGCGGCGGCTGCATTTAGAAGGAGGCGAAATGTTCAGGCCCTGGGTGGAAACTTCCGGAGCCCTCCACTACAGCATCTTTCGTAATCATATCCTGGTCTGGGGATGCAGAACCCCATAAATGAGTATTATTAAGTGTGCGCGCGGAAATTTGCCCACTTCTTTCTGAAGACACCGCCGGGCGCCGCTCAGGCTAGTTGTAAACAGCTTCGCTGTAAAAAGACACCGCCTGGCGCTTTCGTTTCAAGGTTCACTTCTTTGCTAATGGTCATCAAAGGAGCATGGTGCTAACGGTGCTAAAGCTTATAGATGATCTTATGTGAGACTAACCCATTAACATAAACTGGAAGACAAACAACAATCCGCATGCTTTTGCCACTTGCCCGTCATGAACGCCCTGACGGTATGCAACGGCAGCCATCCCTAAACAACGATAATATTGCACAATATCATAAACCGAAAGTTTACATCCGTCGCGGCAAAAACATAGTACAGAGACCATCGAGCACTGGAACTCTTACAGGGTTCTCTTTGTAGCAGTTTGAAGTTTGGGAACTACGCCTGTTTTTTTTCAACCTATAAAGAAGGCTTGTGCTCCCGAACACTACTACTGCTGCTACTGCTGCTTCTGCTGACGATGATGATCCTCAATGCATACGGCGCTCACCCACCAAGGGGGATTGGCCAAGAATTAGTTTACGTTGGTTGGTTGGGCCTTGGAAACCTTGGCGCTACCCACACAGGGGAATCGACCATGAACTGATTTGATTAGGTAATACCAGTAATACTGCGGGAAAGTGTTTCATCTTCTTCATCCTCGATAATATGCACACACTCTTCTGTGCCTACAGCACAGACAAGTGCCCAAAGCTTTCGACGGAAAGGGGCGGCACATGTCCAACATTTGCTGTTTCAATTAAAAATTGGAGACCACGGAGAGCCCATTGACCTTCTGTACAAGCGGAATTTCGCTAACAAGCTCTAGTGTTGACTGGCAAGGTCGAGAGCGTGGGTGCGTGCGGTTGAACGTAGTGACGTGCGCCCAGAATCCCAAGCGCGTATTCTCAGCGTGCCGTCTAGGTCACTCCTCCCAGAAAAAGCGTCGCGCCCTAGAGGAGTGCGCAAATCACGCTAAGAGCTCCGGGGAGGTGTTGCACGGGAGTGTGAAACGGCTCGCATAGGGTGCTCCCATCCAGGTCACCAAATCTCTTCGTGACAGCTGTCATCCTAGGCGTTGCACGATGCCTGGACCTCAGAGCGAGCCCTCTCTTCGAGTTCCACCCGAGTATCAACTTGTGGGCCCACGGCTCAACGGGCAAGCTGTCTCAAGAGTCAGGGGGACGGCGAAAAGTATTTGGCTAACAATGCGAAGACTCGGGACTGAAGAGTCAAGTGGGACGGTGCACCACACAAAAGTCGCGGAGTTCTTTCGGGCCCCAGTGTGTACTTAAGGGCGCGAGTTGAAGAGTTATTTCGAGGTGCGAAGCCCTGACTCAGGGCCGAAGGATGAAGACGCCCCACTGGCTCGGCCCAGCCGCATAGCTGGCGAAAAGGCGGAATTCCGTTGATCTGCGGCCCAGGCGTCCACGTGGCCAAGGCGTCAATCAACGTGTGCAAAGAAATATGCACGTGCACATTTGCAATCTAAAAAAACGGTTGGTGCCGCGCCACTCAATGTCAGGAGGAGGAGGAGTAGAAATAAACTAATTGACATCAATAGCTCTGCCAGGTGAATGGGAACAGAGTCAGGGGGACAGGTAGACGGCGGGCCCCTCTGGAACCTCTAGGCAGGCGAAAGTTGTTCTTGCGCTTCGGCGACCCCTACGGCCCAGCATACGACCCGCAGTTGGTCACCCACCCGCGAGATATATACGTTTATATACGCTCATTGAAGTACCCAGGAGACCGACGGAATGCCGTTTTGGTGAGGCACAATTGGGAAGTGCCGCCTACGGTAGTTGAAATATAATGACAAAGATTTGGGTGATTTGGTGCACGAGCAGGTCGTGCGTAATTCATGGCACACGCAGAAAAAAAAGAGAGAGAGAAGGAAGCGGAACAGGTGCTGTTGGAAGGTGTCAAAGAAAGTAACGAAACGTAGGGAGCGAGTTGACAGTGGAAAAAGAAAGACGAGGGGGGGGGGGGGGGGGGGTCAACCAGGGGCGCTCCTCAGCTGGGCTGTATATAACAAGGAAAAAGGGGCATGAAAGAATGAAACAAATGACTGAGAATGAATACGAAAGTTCCGCAATGTCATTATGAAAACCTCTGCCATGATGACCTTGTGTTCATTAGACAGATCATGCGCCGACGTCTCCATGAACTGGCGTCCTTGTGCTTGGCCTGGTTCATTCGCAGCACTGCCACCCGCGTTGTTATTTTTCTCACAGTCCCGCTGTTTCGCCTCTTTTTGTACAGGCCCGCTTCTTTGGCCTCGTGCAGTTTTTGTCGCAGTGCCATATTGTCCGAGCAGCTTTCCCTCTCGCGTGCTATATTAAGCCCTCCCCTTCTCCCCCTCTTGGAATAATCCATCTTGCGCGTCATCATTTTCGTGTATACCTTTCTTGAAACGCTTCATTAGAGCGTTGCGATTGTTTTCTTGGCAGAAAGCATAAACGCGACGCGCACAAAGTGCGCACTTACTCCCCCGAAGTAGACAAACAGTGGGAAAAGTGGCGCAACCTTGTTCATGCCGTCCACTTTCCTGGCCTCCCGATGACAGGTGCTCAGTCTTAGAGGTACGACCTAGTCAGAGGCTGTTTCCAGCAGGGAACTGTTGCCAAAAAAGAATTAACCTACTTTATACAAGCCACGAAGTTATGGCGCGACCGTCAAATTAGGTTTTGTAAAGCGATGCTGCGCTGGAAGTTTGCCGGCTCCAACTTGTGCGTAGGGCAGTTAAGAATTTGCTGAGTCTCACCTTAGGAAGGCCTTGGAAACAGCACGTTTGATTGCTAGTCGAAATACCAAAGAAACGCTGGTGATTTGGTTAAAGTATCAATTGGCATTGATTCGTAGAAATATTTATTTTTTTATTTTCCTTGCTAGTGATTCGTGCATCAAGTTGCAGAAGCAGAAAAGAGCGGGAAGGGGCATGTTGAAAATTTTGATGTAATGTGGCAAGAAATTGAAGGGGATAAGCTGGGGAGAAAGAACACGCGACCATATTGGGGACATCCTAACTGGAAGATAAACAAAAATCAAAATCGGTTACTTGGAATTTGAAGAAATAGATATGGGCAGCGCAGGCAACGCACAAGGATCGATGATACCGCCGATGCTCCTTAATCAAGCACTATTCTGATTGCCTACCACACAAAACGAAATGGAAGGCTTCAATAACACCTTATACGCCGATGGCATCACGATATGGGCAAACATATGGCCAGACAGAACAAGCCCTTCGGAACGCGATAAAGAGAATAGAACGATACTCAGAAAGGACCGGCCCGGCCTATATACTCGGCAAAAAAGGACAGTGTTATTGCTGTACAGGGCCACGCGAAGAGAACGCAAACCAAATAATAGCAAGGAAGGGAACGAGTCCGACGAAATAGAAATACAATAAAAAACTGTGGATGGAACACCCATACCTAAAATACATAAAATCATAGAAATATTATAGAACTATGATATAGGCAAAAGGCAACGGCAAAGAAACAATCAGAAAATTTGGAAGGGACAGCCTCGCAAATAGTTAGATTAATCAAAAGGATAACTATAGTAAATCCATCTTCGTAAGAGGCGCAAAACTACACACAGGGACAGCTGGGAAGAAAACACAACACAAGCGCTTGTTTCGAAATCCGGTTACCGTGGATCACCGAAGTCTGAAAGCCACCACACAGGGCCACAACTTCCGGGTGCGTTTGCTTCATCCTTAGGCAATAGGAAAAAGCTCTATCACGACACGAGGGCGATGAAGTTAACAAGTAAGGATGGGTGAAGAGACATATGTTAAGGGGCCCGCAGAACTAGAATTGCAACTTAATAAACAAGTGAAACGGGTTAGTTGGTATAGATCCATCTTCGTAAGAAGCGCAAAACTACACACAGGGACAGCTAGAAAGAAAGACACAACACAAGCGCTTGTGTTGTGTCTTTCTTTCTAGCTGTCCCTGTGTGTAGTTTTGTGCTTCTTACGAAGATGGATCTTACGAAGGTGGGAGATTTCACTTGTGCATAGTTGAACCACGAGGATTCGTAGCGTGCGCGTTAACTAAATTAATCCGGAACTCGGCACGATCTACGATGAACCTCCCGAGCTTCGCCCACTCATCATCATTACTCCGTGGATATGCTGTAATTCTTTTTCTTCTAAACACGTTAGGCGAGTATCAGGATAACCGCAGGATAACCACGTTTCCTGAGCTTAGCAGCTTGCCGTTGGATGCCCTCGTTCATCTTATGCTCACATGACATTCTTACGACTTTTCTCATGCTTGAGTTAGCAACGGCTCTCTTCACTGACATTGAGTACTACAACCCAGACGTGTTGGGAGCACAAACAAACGAGTGAAAAAAAGTTTGCTCCCTTATGGCTCGGCGAACTAAAGAATCCCTAGGTGGTCAAAATTTCCGGAGCCCTCCGTTGCGGCATATCTAATAATCATATATTGATCTTGTATTGCAACACAACATAAATTGTGAATGAACTGATTATCTGAAATGGTAACATTCAAACACCTGTGGCACATGCCCGCCTTCCTCGAGCCCAGAATCACGTGTTACGAGCCACACGTGATTGTATTATCGTTAATCGTGACGTACTACACGACGAGTATATAATTATAGCTGTGTCCGGATCAATTATTCATGTCCGTCATATATCAATACCCAACCATACCAGTTTTGCTGTGTGCTAAGAACGAGACAACCAGGGGAGCAACGAGACGTAGGCGGCTAGGGAGATAGATTTTAGCATGCAATAACTGTTGCCACCAGCCAAATTGAGAATTCTAGAGTGTGTTGCACCAGCGCCAGAACAGTAGCCAGGAAGTAGCCAAGTAGCCAGTGTGGCGTGAAGTAAGCTGGCAACCCTGCTGACCACCTAAAGTTGGCACTTCTACGCTGCAAGAATTATTTGTGCCCTGGCGTTATGCGGATGCTAGGGGATGCGATACTGTAGCGCCACCCATGAGAGAGTTTGCAATGTCGTAATCTTCACTGTGACTTCCGATGAGCTCCAAAAGCCACAGTTGCGGTTGTGATCTCGGAGGCGTTGTTCGTGAGAGTGAGTGCTTGAGCTCCTAATTGTGGGTCATTCTCTTAGATGTCGCGAACGCATGTTGAGGCACACACATCCAGATCACATGCGGCTCCTTAAGTACACTCTCAACTAATGCCTTGTCTCAACTATCAACTATTTTAGCTTCTGTACGCCATCTAAAGCGCTCAAGACGCAGCATTTCAATGATAAAAGCCGAGTCATTTTTTTTTAATTGCGGTGTACGTTAAATACATGTGCGTTAGGAATGCGTCATTTTCAACTAACTTTGGTAGGCGAGCAATATACTTTAGTGGGCGAAACTAGTGGCGTACATTTATTGCCTTACTGTAATTAGGAATGCTGTCACAGTAATGTGCTATTAAAGGCTGTGATTTGTGTTGAGGGTGGCGAGTGGCTCATAAAACCAATTAAAACTTTGGGTTCCACCGCTGGGCTGCTCACCACGTAATAAGTTTTGGCATCTCGCTGCCTTCGTGCGCAAGGTATTCTCGTATACCAAGACGAAGTGTTACATCAAGAGTAGAAGCTTGATGTGGACGAGCTTGTGCTGCATACTTGGAGAAAACCCAGCCCAAGAAAACGGTAGCAGAAGCTGCCCGTTTTATGCATGTCTTCTTTAGTTTTCCTTCAAGAATTATATCAGGGGTTGCAGGTAAGCTAGTGTGTGTCTGAGGTAAGAATTGGATGTTTGTCCTAACATTGTAATTAGGCTGCTGTATGGGTAGTGGCAAAATCTTTGCTAAATTTTTCACTAATAGTCGTAAATGTTACATTGAGGTCGAGGTACACCGCGACCGGTTGAGTCTACCTTGGTTTATTATAGACATGGCACAGGAAAATGAGAAAAAGCTGGGTGCTGGAAAAAAGAACAACGAAAAGAGGGATGCCAGATGAATGTACACCGGAAAATGCAAGCACGAGTCAAACCACAAGTAAGCGAATCTGAGTTGCTATTCCGAACACTCAAACTCCGCCAGCTTGTCGAATTCTGTTATGGCGGCATTTTTGACTCAATCATGGGAGCCCGTGGCTGCCCTCCGGGCCAATCAGAGCTGCCAAAATGGTGGAATTTGACAATGTCCTCAATAGTATTCCTGGTCTTTCGTCTAAGCGCGGAGGGGCAATGAAAACAGGAGATTGCGTCACGTGATTCCGATAGCTTCAGCAAGCCAACCTCCTCTGACGCAAGCACGCGGTGCCTCTTGGGTAGGATAAGGCCCCACACAGTTGCCGGGCCACTCGAAGTCGTTTGGACGCTGTAGCTTTTTTGGGGTGCTTATGGGTGCATTAATCTACCGCTTGCCAATCACGTGCTCTAGTTCCCTTGATTATCTCCTTTAATTGTTTTATGACTGGGCTTCAAGAATGTCATACGACGCCCTCTCCTGAATTCTTTTTTTTCCCTCCTCCATGCACCTAAGGCTGACTGAAAACATTGGTGTATGAATGTGACAGGCCCGTAAAACCCTGAAGGGTTGAACCACCCTATGCATTTTCCATTACGTCAGAGTGTCATCAGACCTCCAGCGCACACGTCCCATTGGAGCCCTCTTACGAAGTACTTATTCCATAGTTTCGCCTTGTGGGAAGACATTAGGTCACGCGCATTCTGGAGGGTGTGCGTTTAAGCGTGATATGTCAGAAAAAGAACAGTGGCGAAAGAGGATTCGGAGAATTAGCGAACAAAGGAAGCATTTTTGCTCCGAAACTTCAAGCTATCGATATTGTCCTCTTCATTATTGCATTAGTCTTCTGGCTCTCAGTGTCACCGGCGAGTGAAAGCGGAGACAACGAGGTTTGGTCACAGATGTCACCAGTCATACTCAATGATTTATTTAAACCATTCGCTTGACTTGTCACGTACAAAAATACTCGGCGAAGGAGCAGGATTGAACTTCTCTCGCGCAATCCTCTTTGAGAAGGTTAATTTAAAAGATAAAATCGGGAGAAACTCCAGCCATGCTCCTTAATCGGGCATTCAACAGCGTGTTCCATTTCAACATGGCTTGAACGTGGGCAAGGTTTCTGACGCTCAGCGCGGCTAGGGGACATTGAGATACGAGAGCAGTTGAGGGGCAACATTACTCGTATCTGATAACAACTCTGAACGCTATCAATGTTTACAACCTACGTTATTATGCCGGAAGGTAAAGACGAAAGAAAGACGGTAGGAGGGAAAGGACTGGGGGGGAGCAGTTTTGCTGTAGGGTCCAAAGTTCCATAAGGCAAAGCCAATCAATGGAAGGGACCTAATGAAACCCCCGCAGTCCACCGTTACTCACGGCAGGGCGTGAGTAACGCGCAATCCTTAAACATTTTCAGCGTGGATTTCAGCCTGTATTCAAAGCAAGAAAGGAAAGGAAGAGAAAGTGAAGGGGCACAGGAGATGTGGAGATAAAAGTGTCATTTTTTTAACAATAACTTAATAATGTGTACAGTCTCTTGTACGGTTGCATCAGGCTGTCGCACGGATGCTCTTTTTTTTTTTTTCTTTTCTTGTTCTTCGACTTGGGGCAGCAGCTCGGCGGCAAGCGTAAGATGACACGTGATCTTGTTGTTGCGTGTGTCGAGAAGCATGCGTGCGGGTCGGGAAGGTTGGCGAGCGCTTCACATGTGCCTGGTGTTGCCGAAGTTCTGACCGCTCTGGGTGGCGCCCTTGTTGGAGCCGTACTGCAGGTTGATGATGCCTTCGCCGGCGCGCAGCTGTTCCTGCGTCCATTCACGCTTCTGCTCCTCGGCGGGCTTGGGTCCGAGGCAGGGTCCGCGGTACTCGGGGTGCATGTAGCACTGCGCGAGTATAAAGAGGCACTCGTGAGAAAAAGAAATAAAAGACAGAAATCAATGACATCATAAAAGGCCAGTGATACGGCCACGGTGCCGGAGCTGGTTTTGTCTGTCGTACCACCTGTCCAGTGTGTTGACGGCAGCCAGTGACGAAGCTGAACGGTTCGTTATACCTACCCTAATCTTCAAACGAGTGTCATGAACTGTGTGCGATAAAAATTTCAATGGCTTTCGCGTAATGAACCGCATTTGTCGTTGCTTTTCCCCCTGTGACATAGTATTTCACAATGAAAAGGCGTTGTAGCTAAGACAATGTCGCGAATAACGTGGGTCGTTCACAGTTTCTTTTCTTTTTCTTTTGCTGGAGTCTTATATGGGTATAAATAGCACGAAGATAACGGATATAGTCTCCATGTCCCTTTTTCATGTTTCTTTTTCTTCCTCGCAGGTCTACTTTAGCTTCGTGGTTTTTAAGAGAGCCGTCGTATATTCTAGCTGACATTTTGAGCTGATAAGAACGAGCTCCCCGGGATTCCAGCGTGGAATTCTGGCGTCAGGGTCCGATAATGCACTAAGCGGCAATGCTCTCGCGCTGCAAAGCACGAGGTCGCAAGTGCGATTACCGACGCGTCTACAGAACTTCCATCAGTGCAAAGTACAAAAGCGTTCGTGTAATCAGATTGTTGTGCACATTAACGAGCCTCGGGCAATCACGATATATTCATATTCCCTACTTTATCGTTTGGGCACGTAAAACTCCAGGGGTAAGCATTTCGTCGCAGATTAGAGCCTAAACGATGCATCGCGTGTTGTTCTGTTCTTCATAAAGTGTAAAAAAAAAAAAAGGAAATCATCTTGCCTTTTGCTTCTACAACAGAACAGTTTCTACAGAAATGTTACTGCCTGCGCGAAGTCCATCACTCAATGCGATATTCCTTCCTACTGTAGTATGCGGCATCGCATAACCACTGCAGATAAGCTGATCACACGTCTAAGCTAAGCACGGCGTGCTAAACGGGGTTAGCTGATAAACTAACTGCATCCTTGCATCTTTATGTCAGAGATGTATTGCGAGCGTACAGATAACCTGTGCACACGCAATTACGGCTGCTGTATTGTTAATTTAGCGCTTTGTTAAAGAGCTAGGCGCCCAATTTTCGTAATAGTGCGAAAGATGTTGCACGTTCTGTGGTACGGCAGCCATGACGTCATTTGCAGGCGATTCTGCGAGCACGTTCCTTCTTCAGCACGTTCGCATTCATTTCGGGCCAACGGCAGCGCCTATACGGTGTCGGTCATTAAATTTTCGTCCCTAGCTTTAAAATTTAAAGCGCCGCTGCGTCAGACGCGGTGCCTCGCGTCGCCGGGCACACGTGAGGACGAGTGGGTTGTATCAGTTCCTGCGATTCGCGAGTATACTTACGGCGCGGCCGACGGCCATCAGGCACTGCGCGACCTGGGGGATGTTCCTCTTCTCCCAGAGGTCGACGGTCTGGAAGACGTCGATTTCGGGCACGCCCCAGGCCTTGGCGGCGTTCTGGAAGTGGGTGATGTTCTCCATCAGCTTGAACTGGCCGCCGGAGGTGTTGATCTTGGGGATGCAGCCGGGCATCAGCTTGTTCATCAGGCTGCAGAGAGGAGAGAGGGGTACGATATAGTACGTGGCTGGCCATACTGGTGCGAGATTACCACTCCGTTCAGCCCGGCGGTAATAGAGAGCGAGGATTCATGTGCTACATTACCCTGAAACAGATTGTTCCCCCTACGTCTCCAACTTGAGGCCTGCGTTCGTGATAGCCGCAGTGACTTACTTATAATGAGGTTCTGCTGATAATTACTAGATTTTGCACGGGATTACTATTCTTGCCGCCGGAATTATATAGAGACAACGAAAAAAAGCGGTGCATATATATTATATTGATTTTCGGCATGAATTAATACATACCATGTGAATATAATAAATCTTTTTTTTTCTTAGCAAAACGGCCAGAACAGATTATTGTAAACCTGTCTGGCAATATCAGCTTACGTAAGGTGTTCGACATTAAGTGACAACACCTCATGGCCCACTTAAAGCGAGAACTCCGCGAAAGTATTGTCATCATTATCGCTTGAAAAGTTATCGAAACCATAAACTTTTTATCGCGTTGGCAACTTTCACTCCGATCATTGCTTTGTCTTGAGAATGTGATTGGTAATAGTCGACGCCTCTTACGTCTTTTATACCCGTATACTGAGTGGCACGTGCGGTAAGGGGCTTCACTTTCTTGCGCTCTCTGTGGTTTTAGGAAGAATAATGCCGTTTCCAGCGCTCCGATTTTAGGGTTTCGTCCCCTGTGTGTTTATTATCTTACCACTGGTAAGTCTCAGTTTCATGTGAACCGTGTGAGGCCGTGGATTATGATGCTCGGAGTATGAAAAGAAAATGACAACGGCTTATTTGATATACTGCATCTCATGTCCTCAGTTTGAGGAGAGGAGTACGTGTTCTGCCAATTTCCACGACCTCCGACTGTTCTACACCTAGTGTTCGCAGCGTAATTTGTTTTCTCTAGCAATTAATGGGCACGATCTACAAATTTATCCTCTAGAAATTTTATATAGAAGCCAAGCGTCGTTCATAACGCATGTTTGACGTAACTGTTGAATGAATAAGTCAGAATTACATCGTGTTATCGAATGTCTCCGCGATGGGATGAGAACAATATGTGCCAGAAATAAAAGAAAATGTTCCACAGCAATTATTTTTAACAATGGCGGAATAATACTTTCTCTTCGCGAACCTTTCACGAGCTGGCTAGGTAGAAGCTGTCATTAACAGCGATCACTCACTTGCAGAGGATTACGCCGTCACGGAGGATGTCGCCGAAGTCGCCGTTCGGCAGGGGCTGTCCGAGGATGGCGCTCATCCACTGCATAATGCTGTCCTCGAGAGCTGGGTCACGCTTGCCAGCGATCTGCGATGTCGTGGTACATGCGCACGCTTAGAATGACACTTGCCAGCGAATATGTTCTGCGGAACAGCGCGTTCGCACTACACTATACCACCTCTACGTTCAAACTTAAATACTGACTGGAAACAAATGGGTAATGGTGAATTACTCGGAATCGATTGCTGGCCTTATCGTTCCAACATGATTTGAGATCATCGTGTGCTTTGCTGAGTTTTGGAAAAGCAAGCTATTGTTTTACCCTGAAAAGTGGACGTAGATGTTAAGCGGTGTCGGTTTCGTTGTCGAAGCTACCCAGGGGTTCCTTACATTCTACGTCAAATTGGCGCTAAAACACAGAAAAGTTGAGGAGAAAGAAACTTCTTTAAGTCTACTTGTTGCATCTACACTATAAAAATGAAGCTCGCGTCAGTTATTTTCTGAGTATTTTATGCTTGGTTTGAGCGTGCCCTTCATGACCAAAAGAAACAGTGACGTCAAGAAACGCGGCCCTGCAATCTATCAGGTCGCCCGCCCATGTTCTGCCCGCCACGGTGGTCTAGTGGCAATGGCACTCGGCTGCTGATCCGAGGGTCACGGGATCGAATCCCGGCCGCGGCGGCTGCATTTCAACGGAAGGCGAGATGTTGAGGCCCGTGAGCTGTGCGATGTCAGTGCACGTTAAAGAGCCCCAGGTTTTCCCAATTTCAGAAGCCCCTCTCTGCAGCGTGTCTTATCACATAGTGGTTTTGGGCCTAGAAATTACTATTATTGCTACCACCCACGTTCTGTTGTTTCTGTTACGGCAAAGCAGCAGTAACAGCGTCATAACCAATTAGACCGAGCCTCCTGCGGAATGTGTGGTACCGAAGTATTGACCGGCTTACGCGAGTGTTCAAGACGCTTGTTGGCACGAACTCGGATGGGCCTTCATATTTTTCTCTTATAGAGAACGAGCTCATGTATGCGCCACTTTTGACTTAAAATAATGTAATATCAAGCCTTTTGAGCAGTTCTCGTGTTGGAACTGCTACGTACACACGCATGCTTCTGACATTCTCCTCGTACACGCCTCTACTCTGTCGTTCAGTGAAGCCGCCGTTTACGCTTGAAACGATAGATCGCACATCCTTCGACGTGCTTTTGCTCAAGCGCCAAGAACTGCTGGCTGGAAAGTTGTTAAACAGTCTCCGCAGCTCATGTCACCGTTGTCAGCATCCAATGTCATGGCTGTCAGCGAGTTGCTCTTGACAGCTTGTAAACACAGCATGTGCTGAAATGTACCGAGGACCGTATGGACTGAGCAATGCGGAAGGTCCTGAGTGCTCGCGCCATCGTCATTTTGCTCCCAATTTTTTTGGCCAGTGGTGAAGCGTCAGCTGGCGCGGGTGCGCCGACGTGTTTCTATTCTTGGTGTGGGCGGCAGCGGCGGAAGGCGTCGCGTAGGCGGACTCAGCAAACGCTGCCAATTTTGGTGACCGAGTAATGTAGCCGCTAATTTTAGACATTCTGGAAAAATGCCGCCATTGCTTTGTTTTCTAGTTTGACACCGTCTTGAGAATTTCGGGCAGTCAGCCATCTTTTGTGACGAAGTGTCTGGCGAGCCGATGTCAGCCTCCGCGATTGCGGCGTAATACTGACAATGCCAGCAAGGTTGCTTTCGAATGAAAGAAGCCATGCACAGTGTGTTTTTCCCCCACCTTTGCAAGTAGGAACGGATAGGAAAAGACAGCTTTCTTTCGTTTAGATGGGCTTATCGCGATGTCTGCGTCTGTGCAAAGCTCCTGGCTAGAGATATTCCTATAACTCGCTTACCAGAGGTGTGCTTTCTTTTTAACAACAGCCTGGGAGAAAGCATGGATCTTAAATATGACACAGATTTTTCATGCTTGAGAATGTAAAATCTCAACTGTGTACATCACTCGGCAGCCATTAGATTCGCAGCTCCTTGCGTTCGGGTAGCTTAGGCTGAGGCTTACTGAGCTAACATGTCACGGTCTTACTATGACAGCAATTTCGAATATTACACTATAGCTATAGGTAATAGATATAGGCCATAGGAATAGAATAACTACCTATAGGAATTAGAATCATTAGATTTGAACAACACTCATATCGTAAGGGAATCGTAGTGGTTTTTCAATCATATCAGAAGTTTCTGTCTAGACCGCTAGCAGACCACGCCCCGTAGATGTATGCATTTGGTTTGACACAACTGTCTTTTGACGGCATTGCTGGATGCATCGACATCACCGCCTCTCGCCGAATCCACCACAATTCGCGTCTCCGGAGACTAGACGCAGTCACAAGTCGCCGAAGAGCTTTCGTAATCCAAGGGGCCTTATCAATGTCCTCGTTCAAGCCACGCACTGCATAGTCCATCGTCACAGCGTCAAACGCCTGGTCTCACCTTGTTCTGGACTTGGGCGCTGAGTCCGTAGGCGGGTCCGCGGTTAGCCATGGCTTCTGTGTTGTGTGTTGGTAGCGTGTGCTAAGCGAAGAGCTGTTCCTCGGTGCGTTCGGGGCGAGCACTGGACTCCGACTGGGCACAGTGTTGGGATGCGCTGCGGCCAAAGTGCCTGCGGTACTCCTAAAAATACCCCGTCGTCACGGGCCGCTGTCAGCGCCCGGGGTGCGCTCGGAGCAACGTGATTGGTCGGAGATGATGTCACGAGCGCCCCCATAACGGGGCCGCGATGGAAATTAGCCAATGACGGACCCCTTGGCACAGGACGGTTCGGCTTTCCATGGAACACGCACCGTGGCTAGAGATGCTGCTCTCCCCTCTCTCCCACCAAATAGTACGGTGCAGCGCTCTCAAACCACTAGATGGCTTTAGCTGCTCGAGAGATACGACGTACCATTCCCTCGAAAGGCGAGAGGGCTTTGTAATGGGTTATGTTGGCTAGGGAAATTTGACTGCCCTGAGGGTGAACCCACAACCACGCCGGCCGATCGCCAGCAGTTATCATTTCCAAATAACTTTACGGAATGTCAGCTCCCGCCAGCCACACCTTTGACAGTGATGCACTGTTTTACAGGGAGTGAGGGTTGCCGGATCCGAGCTGTGCACTTTGAGAGGAGCCAGTCGAACGGTGAACACGTATAGTGTATCGGCAAGGAGGAAGGAGGGAGGCGAAACAAAACAAAGCAAGACCTGTGGCCTCGTTTGTTGTGGGGATGACTGAGACCTGCGGCCTCGCTTTGACGTCATCACTGCGCGTTCATCCAGTGAATCACTGCAGGCATCCCCACCGAGGGATAAACGAGGTGTTAGGAACGTGTGTCAGCGGAAACTGACTGAAACTAACGTCTTTTCAGCTTTACTAGCAATTCTAGTAAGTCATCCATGGCAATAAATAACTCAGTAGTTAGAATACGTGCATTTATTTTTGTTTCATTGAATGTTCAGTGAGCATCTGTGAATAAATTAAATGTTCGATTAGATTTCACTGAATGATTTATGTGTTCAGTTAGTTTCACTTGCACGTTTTAGTATTACTTGTAGTACTACTTTACATTTTAAAACATGTGTTCACGCGAAAATAGTAAGCCTTTCTTATTGCCGTCTTCAGCGCGATTGAGTGTCATCAGCGACATTCAATCGCACCTAAATCACTATTGCCTCATCAACAGATTTACTCCTATTAATTTTCCAATGGTGCCCATAATTCGACATCATTAGGTGCTAGCTTCAGCACCCTATCAACGTTATTTGGCATGATTGCAACACGACATTTCTACATAACCCTGCCATAATGCATGCCTTATATGTCCAAATTTGGCGAGTTCTGCGCTTGTGCGTATGTCACAAAGTTTAACATAATCATGATCTGCACTCCGAGGTCATCGTGACACGGCTCATCGCCGGTTGACCATACATATGTGAAGTTGGATGTATACTTCCTCTCGCACAAGCCCATTTCTACAGTATTTTAGACCGAACACCTCACGTGGCTGGAACCACCTCATCCTGCCAATATTTCCTCTATCACGTATTATACTTTGTTGGACAATATACATTTGCACTTGTCATTGCAACTAGCTGTGCAAAATAGCGAGTCGTGTTTCTTTGTAGCACGCGGTTGTTGTTTTACGGACACTTCTTACCGTACTCCACAGGAATAGTTCTGGAACTACTTCTACTATGTATAACTTCGTATGCCTTGTGGTTTCATTTTAATCCACTTCCCTCTGCAAGGCATTCGCATTTGATTGTATTTGGAATAAGTGAACAAGTAATGACTTGCACCTTCTCTTCTATTCTTTTAAAAATACTAATTTGCCTTAATAGCCACATCATTTTTTTTTTCTTGTAGTCCTTCTCAGCGCTTTTCGTCTGTAGGATGAACTTGTTTTACAATTAAACAAGCAGGGACACTCGTACCGTACTTAGGAAGCAAGATCCATCATAGTTAAATTTGTTCTCAACGCAGGCGGTCTACAATCCGACCAATACTAACCTGCTGTCAAGTGTTGAAGCATGGCAGATGCGATGCTATGTCAATGTGCCGCCATCGCCGTCCTTTCACAGATTAGCCCGACTAACTTGCCTATCAATCACTCGTATGCCCAAAGCTAGAATAATGCATCTGTCATATGGAAGCATCTAAGCATATCTTGTCGACCTACTCGAAGCCGACGAGAATCGTGCGGCGAGATTCGTTCACTCACCATATTAGTATCGCGTCAGTATTTCAGAATCTAGTTTAGTTCAGCTCTATAATCGTCGATCTATTTCTAGGCTTGCGCTCTTTCACAAGTTCTTTGACAGCACCCCACATAGCACCCGCTAAGCACACCAGTCGTCCGCAGCAAGTCGCATGCCCACGTGCCCGAACTACTCATTTCCTCGCCTCGTTCATCCCAAGAACTGTCAAAAATCGGAACGGTCTTCCGACTGCTGTTGCCACCATAGCCTGTCCGTCCTCGTTTTAACAACGTGTAATTAATCACTTTGAAAATAACTAGTGGGCAAATCGTTCAAATCGTACAATATTGCGAAACCACCCCTCAAGGTTTTTAAGGTAAATAAACTGTACTGAATTAGGCCAACGATAATTTGTCATCATGTGCTAAAGCACGACAGCTGAGTATGCTCGTAGTGGAGTGCCGTACAATATCGCAGCTATGGAGTACGCAAATATAATTCGTTGACATTGGACTACCGTCAAGTTCGCGAGAGGGTCCGAACTGCATCAGAGAAGGTTATCAAAAGCACTTCTTTGTATCTTCCTTTTTCTGAAGTTTCGGTGGAGCTGCGGCTGCCTGATGACGGTAGGAGCAGAGCGAGGATGCGTCGTGTATTTGACGGATTCAAATTATGGTTCGGTTTAGAAAAGGACGCTGTTTTGTGCAGCCCTTGACGGGAGCTCGACTCAGCGTCCGTGGGGTAAGAGAAATTGAATGAGATAGCGGAAAGGATTACAACGGCGTAGTGCAGGTCTCCGGAAATATTGAACCACCTGAGGTTCTTTAACGTTCGCTGACAACGCACAGCGCACGGGCCATCTGCCTGTTTATCTGTCGTGTATGTATGTATGTATGTATGTATGTATGTATGTATGTATGTATGTATGTATGTATGTATGTATGTATGTATGTATGTATGTATGTATGTATGTATGTATGTATGTATGGGACATTCCGCCTGTATACCTGTCTGTGTTTCTGTGTGGTGATAAATATGTCACGTCGGGCCTCCATGGCTACAAATCTGTTCACTTGTTTCTTCGGCTTTAGGATCGCATACAACGACTGCAGTAGCAAAGCCAAATGCCGAAAGTATTTGTGCTGACAAGGCGCCTTGAGTAGACGCAGCGTAGATCGTAACGATAATCGACCGCCAAGGAGAAGTGAGCGTCCTTTTTCTTTTGTCTTTTGACTTGTATACCTTCTGACTGGCCACATTCCCTGGGTGCGGCTTCCACTCTGTTGTCACGCGGTTATACAGACTCCGCAAGTTTTGCAATACTTACGAGGGGGGTTAACTTCTCCCCTCGAAAGACCAAAATACAACGACTATCTGAAACGTGTGAACAGTAGAATACTCGGCAACAGGTGCCTCACAGAAATAACGACGAAGAAATAGTAATGCAGGGGGCGAAGGAGAAACAGCGGGGACTTGAACTGCCTCACGAAATCCGTGCCACGTTGAAAGCTCGCCAGAATTCAGATCTCTCTTTTAACGCGGAAACTGTCCGTGATTTGCCAACATCTTCGTGTCTGGCGCGTTACGTAAGCGAAAAGGGCTGGTGGCCGATGCGCAACTCACTGGCTACTTGAATTTATCCGCAGTAATGCAGACTAGATGGCGTCACGGAAGGGTAATCACCGTCGAGGTGGACCAAGCGCCATCATGCCGAAATTGCATAAAGGATTGTTTCGTATAATCACCGCTTAAAGGGTGCCTTACAACACCTTTTGAACAAAGAAAACATTTCCGATTAATTGTGGACGCTCCTGTGGCCAAATGTCATTGCATTGCAGGCACTAGAGAATTCGCAGTGGGGTTTCAGCTGGAAAGCGTCCGCTCTTCTTTCGATATATGGCGTCACTGGAGGCACCGGCTACGTCGCTTGACATTTTTTCGTTGCTCTCTAACAGATATACGCCCATTTTCTTCATTTGTTGGATTCAAAACGGACAAATAAAACATAGCAGATCATTTTTCCGCGACCACGAAATCATTCAGTGATATTTCTGCGTAGGTTTCCCCCGTCACGTCATTTGTTGAAAGAAGAGCGGGCGCTTTCCAGCTGGGTTTGACACCAAACTGTGAAATCCCTTGTGCGTGTAGTGCAATGACATTTGGCCCACGTGTTCACAGGAGCACCCACGGCTGTGAAGCACGTGAGCACCGTTTTCTGACTTCGTTCAAGAAGTCTTGCAGGGCCCCTTCAAGCAATGGACACTGAAATGAAACGAAGTTATATCCTGCATTAGCAGCATTACCTTTTCACAGTACCAAAAGCCCCACTCTTGCGGTGAGAGGACGCTTGCAAAGCTAGAATATGCGAACGAAGAAAATAGGGCTGGCGAGGACGCTTTGATGTTCCCGAACTATTACGCCTGACGTTGTAGATTTCTGACAGCGTCTGCTAAGGCCTGCATGACTATTTATCGTTGAAAATGATATTCAGTATGACATAAGGAAGACAGGGACTTAACATAATGCGTTTAATGAATGTTTATTGAGTCAACGTGGCGAGAATAAAAAAAAAGGAAGAAGAAAAGAAACGGGATTTGTGACATGGGGTATTCTGAGTCTCGGCGCGAATTGCGAAATGACACTTTGACCTTCATTCTACCGTTTGCCACAACACAATAAGCGACCAAATGAACGACAACATAGTCAATGAAAAATAATTTCGCAGTTTAAGCCACTTCAGTGTCTTTTTAAGCACGTGGGCCTACGCGCTACTTGGTGCCGCGGCCACCGATGTAGAGCTCTAATTCTGATTTGCCACTTAGGCGGATGGGTCAGTATTGACTTGCAGGAATAAATGTAATAAAAGAATACAAAGCAAACAAGATAAAAAGGACCCGATAGCTGTCATCTATACCCCTGACACACAGGCAAAGGTAAGGTCCTAAAAGGTGAACCCCCTTTTCTAATCCCTATAGATATATAGGGCCCTATGCAAAATGTAGTTGCGCCGACGACACACGGCAGCACATGAACTTTTTTAGGTGTTTTCTAAGACGAACGCCGAAATGATGGCGCTGCTTGTCAAAGCAGCAAGATAGAAAACATTGTTAAAGAGTTGCACATTTATTTAAATTGAGCGATTACGGAACTTAAAAACATCTTCTTCATTGTTGATAGCTTATAATGTGGATATTCGTATCGAGGCGAAATCCCCACCAAGACGAAGCAGCAAATGCCGCTGCTGGAATGCCGCATGGCGGCATGGCGCGAACGTGAGCGTTCGCGAGTGTGGCGAAAAGTAAATCTGTGCAGCTCGACAAATCTCATTACGGCTAAGCGCTAAAATGTATTGGCAAGGTAGCAAAGTACTTACGGGACACCGTGGTTGTGTGACAAGTTCGCTTCTGTTTATGAGTCGTGTACGCTGTCGGCGAGAGTACGCCCTTTACGCTCAAAAAGTAGGTTCAAGGGCTACCTTTCTGCAGAGGAACATTGCCGGGAGGGGGGTACTCCTTTGTCGTGCGTCACTACGCGTGAATACCTTTCAGATAGACGGCCCCTTACCTTAAGTACTTTAGCGCGCTCGTGTGCCAGGGGTATATTTCACTAGCGTAAATAAAGCGCAATTGATTGGCCAGATCTGCAGAATAGATAGTAAAGATATATATTAATGAGACAGATATATATTCATTCGTTGATTGGTCCGATCTGCGGAATAGACAGTATGGTAAAGATATTTATTAATGAGACATATGTATCTTCATTCGTTGATTGACACGCTCTCACCATAAATTATTGTAGTGCTCCCTGTAAGAAATTGGCCTTGCACTTGTCACTTGTGTAGGTCTGTATAGCGCGAGCGCGCGTACTATATGCAAGTCGTTTTACGCATAATGTTTGTAACCTACAGCACCTATAAGCGCGTGACCGAGCTGAGACCGCTAACGCATAGATAGATAGATAGATAGATAGATAGATAGATAGATAGATAGATAGATAGATAGATAGATAGATAGATAGATAGATAGATAGATAGATAGATAGATAGATAGATAGATAGATAGATACGGTCAGGGTTGCTCAA
Source organism: Hyalomma asiaticum (assembly GCA_013339685.2). Classification (NCBI taxonomy): domain Eukaryota; kingdom Metazoa; phylum Arthropoda; class Arachnida; order Ixodida; family Ixodidae; genus Hyalomma; species Hyalomma asiaticum. Next base: position 107,347,044 of record CM023486.1, read on the forward strand.
ATTCATCAAGAAATGCTTCGCATTTAGAAGTCTTTATTTGTCCCGCCATGGATAATTCGGAAGGGAGATGACAATTGCTACAGTGTGTCGTATAGCTGAGCCAGGCTTGAAGCGCATCTCGTACTTCTTTGACGCTGCCTTCTAAAATGTTCTCGGCTTGTTCGGCAGCGACTGCTCACGTGACGTCTTAGACGGCGCGCGCGGATACGCGTCAAGAACGTGAGGATCCAAAGTCAGAAACCTCTCTGCTCCTCCTCGCCTAGCCACCCCATTGTCTTAAAATAGGGCGCTGAATCAGTGGGCGCCAACGATTACGACACGAGCACCGGTCGTCGACGACGCCTTTGTGTTCTCCTTCGGCCGGTGGCAGCAGACAAGCGAAACACGCCGGTATAAATAGTCGGCTCCGGACGAAAAAGCCACAGATGTGCGTGGTCTGCAGGCGGGAGACTGGATGGAAGGTTCCCCCCCCTCCCACGGCCGTTCTCAACCGCGGGCCCGCGCGATCGCGCGAGCTGTACGGTTTAATGAATCGTCGCGAGAGCACCGTCGGTCGTAACCGCTTAACGAGCGTTGCGCATTTAACGCTCGTTGCGTCGTCGAACAGGAAGCCCTGGCAGAGCTACCGTTTGTCTCTCGGTTGGCGAGCGCCAGACGGTCAAGGCTGAATGGGGTTAGTTCGTTCGGGCCGCTACACTTTCATTGATGTCGGGGCTTCGTAAAAGAACATTTGAATTATCATTGAGGAGGGATTCAGACTGGAATGATGCATCCGCGAGGCTATGGGGGATGCCCTAATGTAGGGATAAGGAAATTTCGACCACCTGGGGTTCTTTAACGTGCACCTAAAATCTATCTATCTATCTATCTATCTATCTATCTATCTATCTATCTATCTATCTATCTATCTATCTATCTATCTATCTATCTATCTATCTATCTGTCTGTCTGTCTGTCTGTCTGTCTGTCTGATCTCCGCCCACGCATTCGTGCTCGACTGGTCACCTCGTTATACAATTTGTATCATTGCCTAAATAGCCATGACAGAATATGAATGCACGACATGACTAATAGGTTATCACATCTGTAACATAGCATGCTTATCATGTGCGTCACGCTCAACGGGCTTGCGGACATACCCCACACGTCATTTAATGTTGACCTTTACAGCCTATGCCAATCAGGAAACAGCCGAAAGAGACATTGAAAATTCTGAGAACACAATTTCAGCGGGTCAAACAAGACCAAGACTACGGCTGGGCAGTATCGCGGTACTATAGATTGTCGCTGTAGTATCTTAGAGATACTTTTGAGTATCTGTATTTTTTTTTACCGAGATGCGTCTGCAAAATGTATTTTTATCTCAGTGCTGAAATACTTTTACGATGTATCGATTTTATCGCGATACATAGCCTTGCAGGGGTAGGTTATCTCGTTACTTTTGGATGGAGATGAGCTGAAGTGTTTCAAGGGGGAAGCGAAGACTTTTTGTGCTCAGCCAAGCAAAGACGCTCCGCAGGTCTTTATGATTTTAAAGATGAAGGCACTTCGGCTTCTGAATGGTAATAAGAGACCCGCGTGCGAGCAGAAGTGTTTGAGTAACTACACTACCCGACAAGAACTTGGGTGCAGGAGCTTCCGGCCATTAAGGCGGTGTTCCTTATAACACGAACTTGCTCTCGTTTACAGAGGCACAGACTTCTTTCGTTGGCGATTCTTGTATTGAGACCGAATCGACAATGTATAGAAGACAGCCTATCCGAGAAGCTGCTAAAATCAAGTGCAGTTAACGAAACAGCCTTCTCTGCAAAGCAGATCTTGTATCAGAAAGAAAATAAGTGTAAACTTTTTCTTAATACACTGAAGATCGTTAGCGGTTACACCGCCACGTTTGTCGTGTGGCTATAGTAATAGGCTGCTGATCCGAGGATCGCGAGATCGAATCTCGGCGGCGGCAGCGGCTGCACTTCGATGGAGGCGACATGTTGAGGCCCGTGTGATGTATGCTGTCAGTGCACGTTAAGAATCCCAGGTGGTCAAAATTTCCGGAGCCCTCCACTACGGCATCACGCATAATCAAATCGTGGTTTCGGAACGTAAAACCCAAGATATCAATCTGCAGCGGTCCAAGACTTGCAATTTTCAATGCCCTGCAACACTGTGCCCAATATTATGATGCAGTTGGTGTCTTTGCGGAGCATCAGCACACCTGAGGGGGGCAAAATACATACGAGTATCTGTATTTCAGAATACTTTTTTCGTCTTTCTGCCAAAGTATCCTCGAAATAACCCGTTACGTCGACGACAAATGTATCTCAGTGTCCGTATTTTAGGCTTCCATCACACGTATTTCGATATCTGTATTCCGGAATACTTTTCTGGGTATCTCGGCCCAGCCCTGATCAAGACACAACTTTTACGTAGCTGACAATTCGATACAGACGTAACGAAAGCATACATGCACAAACAACAGTGCTGGAACGACCAATAGCAACCAGCCAAGCTGTACATACTGCAAATAAACATATTGCACCAACAGTTGTGATGATGGTTGCACGACACCAGCCTTGGTGTTGCCACTAAATACGCCAACAAACGCCGCTTATGATACGCCCATCGGCGCACCATAGTATATATTCTCTTGGATGTATACTATGACGTCTTTGATCTATATCGAGAGTGTGGGCGTTACGTCGTTATCATGAGTTATCATGAGTTACCATAAGCTACAGGCGCCAAACTGATGTCTACGTGCCTGATATTTGCCCATGTTACGCGCATATAACTAACTACTCCATTCTGCTTCATGTACACAAAGAAAGCTATCCTAATTAACCTGGAGAGTTGGGCGTGTTTGTGCGTTATTACTAGAACAGGAGAACAATAAAACACACGGACGGCACAAATCAGCGCTCGTGTTGTTGGTGTCTTTGTGTCGTCCTTGTGTTTTATTTATTTATTTATTTATTTATTTATTTATTTATTTATTTATTTATTTATTTATTTATTTGAAATACTGCAGGCCAATCATTTGGCTCAAGCAGGATGGGCGTTACATGCAATGCAAAAGCAAATATACAAACAACGCAGAAATGAACACAGGAAACACAACATAAAAAGCATGAAAATCATTTTACAGATAGGGTCATCAAACGGAAGGAACTGCACTTCACGTAGTAAGTCTATATCCTATTCGTAACGCTTGGCTCAATGACAAGGAATAGGCAGTTCGTCGTTGGCTGGTTAGAATTGGAACGGCTCGTGGTACGTGTCGGATTTCTTTCCACGTTGTGAGAGACGACGACATTTTCGTCGTCTGTTCTTGAATGAACTTTCGTCGAACTGTTGGCGAAAGTCACATTTCTTATGTTTCCACGCTGCCAGTGCGAGTGCGCGGCGTGTCCGGAGGGGGGCTATCCTGACAGGCGTGACGCCGAAAAGGTACCTTGTATCTTCACAGCGACGCGCTCGACAGAAGGGTCGCGCCGGACAGTTGCGTCACAGTGACGAAAAGCGCGAAGGGAAACCCTTGGCATACGTGCTGTATTGAGCGCCTTACCGTCTTGCCACAAAAAAAAAAAAAAAAAAAAAAAAAAACCACGCTGTCTGCATCGTGGGAGCGTTGAGTGATTCCTGGTGCGGTCGACGTTCCAAGATACTCCCACGGTACATTGCGAGCAACTGTGGCGCTAATTGGTGTCGAGCAGGAAACGCCGCTTCAGTTCCAGCATTAGAATCATATGTAGGGCACCTACGGTTCTGGAGAATAATGAAAGGAAAATCGGCTTAGCATAATAGATATTTGCTTTTATTCGCGCGCGCGAGAGATCACGCACACGAAGAGGTCCTCTTTACTGGAAGTGCTGCAGAGATTTATGTCGGCGAGAGCGTGACTGCCGAAACGCTTCAATGCATATGGAGAGGCAGTGAGGTTAAATCAGAGAGAGGGGGAAAAGAAGTGCAAATTGATGACGAGTGAGTAAACCTGACAACGACATTCAGACACTATATGCTATGTCGTGAACGATGCCTTTTCCACAACTGTTACATAACAGAGTGTAACCTCACCTCAGAAAGCTTCATATAGAAAGAGCAGCTTCGGGTACATCGTGAGAGGCGAACACTTTGTTGACTATTTAGAGATTCATTTCTTTAAATTGTTAGTGCGACCTTTAGATTCTGAGTATGACAAAAGGGGAAACGTCATCTCTCAATTCATTTCAATAGGTGGAGCATAGAAAAGGGGGCTTGCCTCACACATGTGCTCACGTTACAAGTGAACAGTCACCCTATTGAATGCCTTTAAGATGAAGTAGTGCGCAGCACTGCATCCAAAATGATCCCGTTTTCTTAAATTCTGGTGATGGACGCATATGCTCCAAGTGTACTTACTACTGCAGCCAACCTTAAACATGCGTATATACTTATGCATTCAACGTCGCAGCAATCTGCCGCAATGTCTCTCTTTATTTAGTCAAGCTTCGGATACAAACACGCATTGCGCTTGTTTCCCCCAAGTGGGCCGCCGATAAGGCGTTATCCGCTCTCAGGCATGTCGCAACGCCTCGGGAATACCATGCTGTCTATATTAGCCCCTTACGGTGGTCAGTGTGAGCAACGCACCTATCAGATTGATAAGGCTCCCCGAGGGTAACTGGAAGCAGTAAACAAGGACGTCATAATCTACGGCAGCACAAAATAACCAACTTCTACGTTTCGTTGTTAGGTACATCCGAGTCTCTCAAAATATAGTGCGTCAATTAGAGTAAATGAAAAATGTGCAATTACTAGTTTTTATAGCTTGTCTTTTTCGACTCAGAACCGCACGAACGGTCTGCAAAAGGCACATCATCGAAGACTCGTGAAGTGTACTGTGGCCGCCTATAATGACTTAAAATGCGCAGACATGGCCGATTTTCGCACTTGCCTTCATCAGAATGCCACCAAACCTTCAAGGAATCGAACTATTAAGTCTGTGAGGGAGCTTTATTGGCGACGTCGAGTAGCAGCGACAATCGTCAAGTCGGCACGTAGGGCACAGCCAGCGGGCGAACTGGGTACGAGCCACATGATGGCGATAGGGCCTTCAAGCGTACTCATCTTCGTCCTTACAAGTCCTGTACTGCTCTTTCATTTTTCTGTGCAAATTGCACACAAGAAAAGGAAGAACTTCAATAATTTGCTCACGTAGACAAGCATATAATTAAAATATGGAGGACGAGGTCACGAATCCCCGCACTGTACAGGGACCTTCTGTACAAAAAGAAAAAGTAATAACAAAACAATTTTAGTCACTGGACATACAGCTGAGGGATGATGTTTTTCCGAGTACTAACGCAATAAAACAAATGAAGTTAAGATGGTACATGATTATACAAAATGGTGTTCGAAACCGAAGTAACGTGTAGGGAAGGCATACAATTAAAGCACGGTAAATGACATCGCACTAAACACAAATTCAGCAAATGTGAAAATACACCTGAACACAGTTCGAAAGGGGCAACGATGCGAACACTGAACTAGCTTCAGGACACATGAATCAATATCACCCTTGTGGGCATACTAATCAACTCTTTCATGCTTTTATATCTGCAAACGCAAAACTACGCCGTACAACCAGTCTAAATTATGGTGACATAAAAAAGGACATTACTCGTAGAAGTTGTTTCTGTTTCCGTCTAATAAAATGATTCCGACCAAATATTCCTGGCTGCGATTCATGACCGTAGAATTCTCTAGTATGACTGTCGGCGTCCTGAGACGTCAGCAGCACATTTTTAAAGTATTGCGGCGCTTGCGTACCATTATGTTACCTGTTTTAAGAGAGTGTGTGAAGACGCGATTCAGAAATTGCATAGTGCTTGTTTTTATTATAGTTAACTTGTTTAACATATTTGACACTCTGGCCGACACTTTCCCCCACATTTGTATGGGAAACAAATGGTAATGAAGGACACACAAAGTGAAGCAGATGCGTATTTCTTACATGTCCCCACTGCTCTTAGTGGGAAGGCAGCTTCACCACTCAGTGAGGTTCCATCATACACCAGATGCCAGAAAAAGTAATTTTTTTACGCTTTTTCTTTTGTAACCTAGCAGATAAAGGACGTTTCCTAAGCTACACACCTTTTCACAGAAGGCACCATGGGCGCTGCGATAACCATTGCTGGGCTGTGCTAAATATGCGCGACACCCTAAAAGAGCACTGTCGAGGCTTTGACGTAGAGATTTGGGCGAGCTGATAGAACTTCATTATCGGACAGTGCATACGCGCGAAGACGAAGGAAAAGATACAGAATGCGCGAGCCTTTTATTGCCGTTCCACGGCCCATGGCGGTGCTCGATGCCTTTTGTGAAAAGTTCTACTGCCCTGAATTCCATGTCAGCCTTGTCTGATATGTCGCTTACGGCTGTAGTTTCAAGGGATCGACATCTGTCAAAATGTTGTAGCTAGTCATCTGCGGTAAAACACGAGCCTAAGGAACTTTCCACAGCATGTCACGCTTATTTCTTATCCTCAAGTATCAGCTGTCCCGCTAACGCGCCTGTGTTCCTCGTGGTGCCAAGCGTTCGCCTGCCTGACACGAACAACAATCACATCGGACCTCGTCGGCTGCTGTTCGTCGCGCTCGCCAGCTGTTGTTATACCCGGACCCACGGCGCTCCAGCAAAAACAACAACGTCGCTTGTCTTTCCTCTTATTGCGTCGTTAAGGGGCCGCCTTTTTTTATATCACCTGCGCGCGAACTTGCCAACAGGCACTTCAGGGATCGTTGAACAGCCCCGAGTCCGGGCCAGCAAACTAGGCAGCCGAGCCCCGGCCAGCCTTGAGCAGACCGCGCGTGGCCGCAGCCTGCTTTGACATCGTCGCGAATCCGCCGTAGCGCTACCCTATACTATACCCGAAGATCTACCCGGGTCGGGACACGGGTCGACTGCCTCGATATCTCCAGGTCCATCTTCCTGTCGGTTGCTCGGCGGCGCAATCTCGCAACATAGAGCTGCGCTTGCTAACTGCGCAGCCAAATGGCCCGCCGCCGGTCTTGCCTGCCACCGCGAGCGCCTGCACGCCCGTCAAGTCGGGTGACCTAGAAACCGGCCAGAAGGGCGCCTATTTCCAGAAGCAAACGTCGCGCCCGGCGCCCCAAAATCTCGGGTCTCCGGCCCCCGAGGCGTGCGCCGTGAGGCTGCAGACGCGTGGGAGGCACTCTCCCCCCCAAATACACGCAGCGCCGCCCCTCAACCTCACGTTTGCCCTAGCTTGCCCCCCACACCTCTCGCCACCCTCTAGCTCGACTACGAAAGCAAGCAGTCGCGGTTCAAACTCCCTCTCCAAGGGCCGCCCTCTTCTTCCTAACCCTGTCTGTTCCTACGTGAAGCTTCGTATAGTTATGTGGAGCTCTCAAGAGGCGCAGGGAGTGCGTGTGAAAGAAAAGAACGTGTGGTGGCTCGAAACAAGGTCGACAAAGAAAAATGAGACACGGAGAAGGATGGAACGCGGCTTGGGTGCGACGCACTGTGTCGATATTTTGGTGCCGTTACGTAATCGGGTAGGATACGAAGCATTGCATGGGAACGCAGATAACATAGAAAAGAGGCATTCGCGTTAGATGGGTGTAAAATGTGTTTGTGCAAAACTGAGGCGATTACAAACATGACACGTCTCTGTTTGCTTTATGTATGTTTTTACAACTGAGCCTCCTCGGCAAGCTGGGTGGTCCAGACCTTACGCTCGAGGCTGCGCGCTCCAGCTGCCGAGGTTTTCGCTTTGCGCGTGGAACTGCACCAACCCTTGTGAACTATGGTTAATGCGCATGTTTAATTTCCTGTGTGTTTTTGTGATTTTCCGCGTGACATCTTTCTTTGTATGTGTGCGTGTGTGATATTATTATATATGGTTTTGTTCTTCCGTTCCTTTTTGGATATCTTGCACTATTCGACCGTATTTGTGGTCCACATTTTCTTTTTTCCTAACCAATAAAAGAGGAGAAGTACGCAGAGATCGGTGAAGTACAAGTCTCGTAGGGAGCCACGCTTCATTTAGTGACGTCCCTCAGTAGGAAACAGTCTCCTAATAAAAAATTAAGCCAGTTCCACTGCAGTGAAAGCTCTACTAAGTACGGAGCAGTGATGCGCCAGTGTCTCCCTTGTGTTTCTGCTGTATTTCTCGTTTTTGAATTACTTTCGTTTTTTATCTCATTATACGAATGATTACCCTTATTCTGTGTCTTTTATTATTTTATACAAGTCTGCTTTATTTCAACCACTGCTTATGTGCAACCGGTTTCGGTCTCTTGTTACTGCTGTTTTCTGAGCGTGAGCCCGACATGAGTAGACGCCCGACAGCCTTGGACCCTAAGACACTCCGCACTTAAGACATTTCTTAGTTGATACATCTGTGGCAGTGCTTCAGACTACGGGGATAAGGCGCAGCGTGCGGCCATTCTGATTTCCTTTAATTCTTGTTTTGACAGAAATAACAGGATGTCGACCCCTGGTATGGCCCTCAGAAGAGATGCACTATTTGACATATATTAAAGTAATATACAAACAGAGTATGTTGAAAGTCCTTGAGGATGTTACGTGCAGATTACATTGGCGTGAGGCTGCTCCCCCCTCCCCCCCCTCCCCCCAAGAAAAAAAAAGCAAGGAAAAGCAAGGTCAATTCCATCGTGTAAACTGTCGGAACAGGGAAGCTGTTATTTTATCGTTAATTGTGACGTAAGTTGTGATGGTGCGGAGTTACTCATTTCTTCGTCATCATGCAGTCATGGACTTCTTTTCCCGATGTGGGCAGCATAAATTAGCATACTTTCCTTAACCGAACCACAATCGTCATCGTCATCGTCATCGTCGTCATCTTTACTTCTTTCTTTGCGTTCCACGACATGGAAAAGCAACCGCATATGCGGGGATCGACCCCGCATCTTCGAGCTCAACCTCTTCTCCACTTTATCGCGCACTGTGCTTCAGATAGTCAACATCATGTAGTAATAGGCTGAGGACAAGAGTTCCACCACGTAGTAGAGGGTCGAGGATATGAACGGGTCGCCTTTTCCTTCTTGCGTAGCGCCAACGACTACGGCGAAAGCTTCGCTGTTGAGTTGTTGTTTTTTTTCCAATCTGAAACCTGCAACGGTGACCGTCAACGGGTTACCGTTGACGACATCGTTGTTCCTGCGGGCTGCGCTGGTCTTTCAGTACGACCTATGCTTGGGGTGCGGGACGTTCTTACCTCCGGGATACAGTGCATGCTTGTGTTATCAGCATCTGTCTATCATTTTTAAACAGCGAAGCAGCTCGAACTAAAATGTTTAAGTAATAAAGAGCATTGGGCTAGTTGGTACATATTCATCTTCGATGTGGCGCAATTTTACCCTCATCAAAGATGTGGGTAATGTTTGTCATGTCCTTAAAACAGCATATCGAGTACGCGGCAGATGGGTACGGAAAAAAAGTTCAAGTGTCCTCTCTGATTGAGTTCGTCGTCTTCTTCTTCGCACCTGCTTAACATTTCGCGCAACCAGAACAAAACGCTTCGGCTACAACATACTTAGCGATTCCTTCGAGTCCTTTACACAAACATCGCAAGAACGCTATAGCTGGGTTCGAGCGGGAATCGAATCTAGGCCGTCCTGCGCGGCGGGTATGGGTGTTCTACGATAGAGCCACGCCAGCGGTTGACACTGCCTCGGAAAAAAAGCCCCTATACGTGGTGAATAGCAAAGCATGTCCATGTACAGCAAGGAGGTCGGAAGGGACAGTGAGGCTGAGGAGGAGGGAAAGAAGGCGAGCAGAGAGTAAAGCATAGCCTTGTATGCATAGTATACCAAGTGGGTGGGAAAGGTAGATAAGGCTGAGGAGAAGCGGTGTGAGAGTGAGGAAGAGGGAAATGAGGAGGGGAACAGGTATAGCGTAGCATACACATGTATAGTATGATATATAGCAAGGAGGTGAGAAACTGAAATGAGAATGAAGGTGGGGAAACGTAGGAGTGGAAGGCCACCAGCTCCGCTGTTACCTTGCCTTGCGCCCCTAGTGCAAGCCGTCCACAATTTTATTTATATGGAAGCCTGAAGTAGGGGCACACGAGGCCTTTAATCAGACAGCATATCTAATCGTTTTGAACGTCGGTTTTCTTGGCTCAAATTACTGACTGTTTTTTCGAAGTCGTCTTCGGGGATTTTCGCACCGCTTATTCATGTGCCCTTCGATATTAACGATCCACAAAGCGAAAGCTTTATCGTAACTGTACGCAACATAACACTCACATTATAACGAGCCGACAAATAGGAAACAAAGTAGAGCGGGTGATTTTGCAAGCTCTTATTTCGTTACCTTGCACCACATTTCTCAACGTCCCGGAATCCGATCCAACAGCGTCACCGCGACACGCAGCTGTCGCGCTGGCGAGGTGCACGTAGTCAGGTAGCGGCCGCCTCTTTTATTGGCCCGCTGCTGCGCAATCGCGGATGAGTGTATGGTTCTAAAACACACGGCCGCCTTTTCTTCCGTGTTGATCCAACAGCGCAGAACGATGCCCTTCGCGCCTCCAGGCTGTTCTCCGTGCGAAAGGCGCTGGTTGAAGAGAGGAGCCCCTGTTGTGGAACACTCGTCACGTCTAATGGCACGCGACCAAGTCCGCCACCTCGCGCATGGGGCTCGCATGGAACTCGCCTCCAAACGCCTGTCGCGGGCGACCTCGGGCTCTGGCCCCGGGCTCCGTTTGCAAAACAATGAGACGCGCGCGGAACGGAGGCCGTTCGGAGCACTTCGTTTATGCAGGCGGCGCCATCTTCGGATGTTGCGCTTGAAATGGTAGTACTTACAGTAGCGACAAGGTTGACACACGTGGGTCTGTAATGTGACGCGAAAGATTCGTACGGTCGCGGCCGTATAAGGTGCTTGAATGGAAGAAGAAAAAAAAAGGAATGCAAGGAGCTGGTCCAGGTTGTTGTCTGTGTATATGCGGGAACTTGTTTGAAGAAGCGGTAACTTGGGGTCGATGATAAGATATGAAACGCGAATTTTATTTTGACGACGCATTTCTTGTCAGCTTGAGGCCACTCAACAGCTTAGAGAGACCAGGGACGATGCATTGTGCAATGTGGGCGCTTTGACTTTACCCCGTCCATCGTGTTCATTAAAGCTCGCTTCTCATTTCCTGTGATTTTTCGACGACAGGGCTAACGTTGACGTTGTTACGACAGAATAATGGCACCGACAATATTTTGCCTACCAAGCGACTCCATCAGCGACCACGATGCAACTATGGAATAACATCTTTCTGAAACTAAGTTGATCTACGATTCGTAGAGCTTGAACTCATGAACACTCTTTTCTTACTTCAAGTAGAATAACCTTCAGTTGCTATCGAACAGCAAAATGGCTGTTTAAGCCGGATAAAATGTTGGCCAAGGCACGTAAGACTAATTACGCGTTGGAATTCCAAAGCACCATTAGTTGCAGCCATATGGCTGTGACAGGTCGTGCGTGTTACGCACTAGGCACACAGCTAGTAAGCATTAGCCAAAGAACAGCGGTACCTCCGAGGAGTGCGCCCGTTTGGGACATCGAAGCCTGGGCTCAATTTGCCCCCGAGCGGCCAAATTTCCTTTTCGGAACCATTAGTTTACTTTGCTAGCGGGAACATCACTGAGAGATGTGTTGTCAGTCCGTGCGCTTCAGCGCAAAGCGTCACGTAGTGAAGTCATCACTGTGTGTTTGTTTACTTGGTGACGTCATCAAGTGACGTCATAATTCGGCCACGTGACTCTTGGTATCATTAGTTCTCGCGCTGCGGACGCCGGATTTTTCGACTCATGAGATATAAAGGGCCTTCGCCTTGTTAAGCATCTCATTAATTATCCAACTCCAGCCATCCAGCACTACTGCGAACTTCGTCGGGGAGCTGGCAAAGTTCATTCCGCGTAGCGGCTCAGAGAAGAGAAAACAGCTCGCTGGTCGGCTAGCCTTATTACGGGAGAAGTTACCGCACCGTAGCCTTCCAGCGGGACAAGTACGGGCGTAGCTTTGAAGAAAGAAACACGGTAATCTTATCGTCAACAGTGTGATAGCACCATATTGCCGGGGCCCTAAAGCGCGTAGCTCGCTTTAGTGCGGGCCAAGGTCGCTTGCTACTGCTCGCTTCCGCTTTAATTGCGCGTCTCGTACAGAGAGCACGTGCACGCGAAGATTCGTCACTTTCATCACTCACGAAAGCACGTGACAGATGTTTGCGTCGTGAACGTTCAAGCTCCTGCATAGCCATCTCCAGAATTCAAGGCTGCCCTTTAAGCTGCTCACTTCTTTCGGATTACAGGATTGTTGAGGCTCGTATGCGGTGCGATGTCAGTGCACGTTGAAGAATCCCACGGGTAGTCGAAATTTCCGGAGCCCTCCACTATAGCGTCTCTCATAACTATATGTTAGGATGCAAAACCCCATAAATAAAACCGATCAATTGGTCTAACGCTGAAGTTCTTCAATATCTCAGTCTGGGCTTATCACGTGCCGCATGCGGCCTGCTCTTAGCGCAGAGATAAAATTGTGCCCTCCTGGCGGTACTTACGTCGCTCCTTGCACGTGATACTGATATCCAACTGGACAAATCGAGGACATTATGTTACGCTTACAGCATAAGTCGACAGTGACTATTATGACGACTCTATCCTCTCTCTCTCTCTCTCTCCAAACACTCTGCTTCCCTTATCCTTTCTGTTATACCTCCGCCCTGAACTCCCCCTCCCTTCCCTACATGAAGGCCAGACGGAAATGCCTTTGTTTAAACTCCCTGCCTTTTCTATGCATTCTCCCCTTCCGTTATTCTTTCGCTGATCCTGCTTAATCTCCAGCCACATATTGCCAGCGGTGTATCTGGGACCTCCCAATGGTAGCAGCAGTCAGTAAAAAACCCAACGTAAAGCGCGGACTTAATGACAGAGCACGTAGCTTTCCGGCACTTCTGGGTGACCGTTCCATCAACCTCCGCATCCCGGAGAAAACCTGCCTGTGGAGACGAGAAAGAAAAGCAAGCGGCCAACAAACATCGTGCAGACCGCTTTGGGAAACCGTGCTCTCACTGACAAGATACCAAGAACGGCTCGGAAGGTGTCCACGCGGCTCGAGCAGCAGCAGGAGCTTGAGCGCGTGTGCCGAGCAGGCCCAGCCGTGCGGGTCATCACGCTATTTTTGCGCACGTCCCTCTATTCCGCAGAGGCGCCATAGCCTCAGCGGCGTGCCACTGCAACTTTACCGGTGCGCCGCATACACCACTGCCTCTCTTTCACTCAACCGCTTTCCTCCGACCGCATTGCGCTGCCAACTTCTGCGTGCTTCAGACAGCTCACAGCCTGGCTTCGACTCCGGGTCTGACGCCATGCTTCTTGCCGTGGTACCTGCAATCGTTTTCAGTGCTTTGAGACCAACTGATTGAGCAATCTTTCCTTTTACCATTGGTCTGACTGAATCGCGTACAAACGGTGACTATAACGACGTACCTGAGTCATTTCGCTTTCTCCCCAGGCTCCCATTTTGCGAAATGAGCGTTTCTGTGCGCTGAGTCATGTCTTTCGCACACAGTGCCCTTATTTTTGGAGATCACATTGCGTTCGAAGACGCTGTTGCGGCTTACGCGCTGAATTTTAAGCTGAATGAAAGCTGTAACCAATTGGGTATTGAGACCCAACAACGATGGCGTGGACGGCATATTGTAACCTCGAGGACTGCCACTTTCTCTACGACGCACATATTTTCCTTTCTCTCTCTCTCTCTCTCTCTCTCTGTGTGTGTGTGTGCGTGTGTGTGTGTGTGCGTGCGTGTGTGTGTGTGTGTGTGTGTGTGTGTGTGTGTGTGTGTGTGTGTGTGTGTGTGTGTGTGTGTGTGTGTGTGTGTGTGTGTGTGTGTGTAAGTCATAGACGGCGGCAGAAAGGAGGAAATCAAGGAAATGAAGCAATTAGTTATACTGGTCCCGGCGTTCTTCAATCTACTTTTCAGGCCTAAGGCATCTTTCATGTTTTAACGTAACAACGCCTCCTTCCTACCACACGCTTGCATAAGGGAACGCTGTTCTATCGTTATTTTACTTTGATCATGCGTCATCAGACGAGTGCTCGGTTCAGATATCAACTATGAACCTTAAAGTCAAGCTGAATACCCGTCTGGCCGCCCAGTTCACGTCCGATGGTTTGAAGCAATTACGTGTGCCAAGCTACCCGGGTAACAGCATCAGCATAAAGATAACAAGGGTTATGCGCTGTGTACTTGTAAGATGATTGACTGACATCTTTAAAGAAACGTGTGATACCTACGATCGCGTTTAACTTCCTGTGGATGCCATATATCTGGATCACGACAAGACATAATGTAAGAACGACGATGCACTTGACGACATAATCAAGTTGCCAAACGGTGTTCCACTCCTTCGAGATTCTGGAAGTGTACGTGTATGGAAACAAACCCGATTGAAAAGTTTGAAAAGGGTTTACATGCCAAAGCCACGATATGATTACGACGCACATCATTGTGCAGAGCTCCCGGAAATCTTGACTGCCTGAGAGTATTTAACGTGCATCAACAACGAACAGTACAAGGGCCTCTAGCATTTTTGCCTCCATCAAAATGCGACCGCGGCGTTTGGGATTGAACCCGCGCCCTTCGGGTCAGAAGCCGATCGCCATATCCGCCAGTCTACTGCGGCGGACATGATTAACAAGTATGAGAAAACATACATGCAGCGTGCGCCAGAATGATATGGAAGCACTGAAAAATTATGCTGTTCTCCGGTTTAAACATGTTGCGAACTTGCAACGTCCTTTTTTTTTTTCCCTTAGTGTTCTTTTTTCACCAAAGCAGTTCATTTTCATTTTCTTTAGGAATGTTCGAAATGTACTCCACTATCAGCGAAGAGTATATTCCCGCCCGCGCACCTATGTTCGAAATGTACTCCACTATCGCGAAGAGCATATTCCCGTCCGCGCACCTAGCTCTACATGCTTGGCTATTCTCCAATGTGGGTTTCTCTCCCCCTCTCGCCCTGCCTCATCGTCCGTCCACAACCTCCCAACGCGCGTTATGGGGATGCCAAGAAACAGAGGCTCGCCGACTGAGGCTTCGGAGTACGGCGCAAGCCTCGCCCCTTGGAACCTCCTCCGCCGCAGGCATCCCTGTACGCAGTCGCAGTGCGTGCGCCAGGCGTAAGCACAAAACGCGAGAGCCGCGCTTGCCAAGTGAGGCTGCAGCTATTCTGGGCGACCCACCTCACAGGGCATCCATATAAGTTGGACCTCGGTGCACTTGCCGCGTACACCGTCCCTCAGTTGCTACGGTCAAAGCGCTGACCGTTCTTTCTTTAGCTTCCCCTCACAAAACCCTCGGTAACAGCCAGTTTTCCCCGTGTGTATTTTTGTTTTCCGTGGAGCAAGAGGAGGATTGGAACGCATATACCTCTCTCTTGCGATAGCTGGGTTACGTTGAATAACCAGGAAGTGGCGTTACTTGAGCTATAGTGGGCAAAGCTGATATCTAACCTGAGCCAGCTTAGCTTATAGATAAGATACACATTTGGAAAAAAACGCTAAATTTTTGACGTCGCATGTCACTGAGGGTCAACTTTTTCGGAGCAGTTTTTTGCTCATTAGTAATCAATTTATAAGCAACCCAGGGAATGGAAAACGGCTAGGTTCCTTTTCCTGGATGTCCTTCTCAAATACGAAGTAGTGCAAACGAGATTCCTGCGGTCGGCGCGGCAATAATAAAAGCTGTGACAAAGCTTCTCATAATTACTATAGGTGCCGCAAATATAGTGTGCTGCCAAAGATATTTAGATAAAGTTTCTGCAAAAGGCTGCCGTCCGGTGACGGGCACCCCTCTCCGCCGTCCCACTATCAGCCCCTTCGTTTTCTTCTCTGTGGCTGCAGAGGAATTGTGGTTGAATAGAGCTGGCTTCATGTTGCTTTTTTTTTTTTTGCACTTTCATACATTATTAACGTGGCTTATAGCTGACGAGAAGCACAGGTAGGAACGAAGGGGGAGAGGGGTAGGCGTTTCTGCAAGACCCCCCCCCCCCCGGCCTTTGCCGCCTCCCAAGAGCGCAGAAAAACAGACCAAATGTAGGTGGTAAAAAACTATTCCCTAACACTTCACCCCACCCCCCAAATTACAACCCCCGTTCACCCCCCGCCTTTCAGCAAAGAAACATCATGGCGCCGCCCCTGGTATGGAGACTCACAGCACATCCTAATATCATATAAATTACATTTCTGGCGACGAAAAGCTGCAGCAACGCTATCTGTTTAAATATGATGACTGAGACAATATGCGTCTTTCTCGATGACTGTTATTCCTGTTAAAATGACTCTTTATTAAACTCACAGAAAGCAGCGTAGATGTTTGGATTCAAAAGTTTGGTCTATGGGCATATATTAGATAAGAAATATATGGGTGACGTAAATGAACAAGCACGCTAACTAGGTTACGCCCGCGCTGCCTTCAGTGTGTAGTGAAAGTCGCGTATATGAAATATTTCAATAATCTCTTTAACGCGACACGGTGTCACGAAGACGTATTCCACTCCTCGCACCCAATCGTTTGTGTCACACTGTCTCAAGTAACATGTAGAATACATCAAGTGGTCATTATTAATGGCTAGCTTGCATTCGTTCTGTTCGGTTACATGTCTATCAGACCTCTTGTGGACGCTCCGCCTCATATTTGCGCTGTTGAGCACTATGCAGTCCCTAAGGCTTGATTTGATATGCTTGCTCTTCTCTCGGTCACCCTCCTCGGTTCTTTTTACACTGAGACAGCAGGCCGAGTGCCGCTTAATCTCGTACGACACTGCGCCGCTGGTCTTCGCAGCCACGCGCTTATCGCAGACCTCCTCCACCTCCACAATCCTCTCTTTGTCGAACCAGAATGCATCGCCACTATCTGCACCCTCGGCAAAGACGTCGTCGTTTTCCCCGGCTCGACAATCTCTCCGTGCATGTTCTGTTCCCCGCACCGGTGGACACGCCCGTATGTAGAGCCGGGAGGTGTGCATATGGGCAGTACCTATTCGCATGCGATCTACAGCGGCGTGATGGTTACATTACCGCTCCCACGGATTTGAGCCTGAGGGAACAAGACTGGTGTGCAGCGACTCCCTCTTTTGTGTGTGCACAAATCTAGCGCAAAGTTGGTGGGCGTTTTGTGTAGGTCTTGAGAAGGGACGTTCAGTGTCATCATGCCTCTGTTTGCCAAGAGGCAGCCATCGCTGCTAGCCATGCACCTTCCACTAAGGTCCATGAAGTCGGTGCCCACAATGGACCTGTTCCAGGTTTGTTTGCCTTTCCGGACCTCGGCTTCTGGCGTCGATAGAGTCGTGGCCGCTTTCACGGAGAAACGCCTCCGTCTGTGGCATTCAAATGAACTAAGTTTTCTCGATAGCTGAGCTTTTATATGCGAGTATGCTATTGTGTACACTGTGGGGGCTTCAGACAGCCCGTGGGAGTTGCCTTTTTTATTTTCTAAAATTATTTTTGAGCGTTGACATCGGAATACAAAAACCAGACGCGTCAAGACTGTTCACAAAGTTCGCATGTTTGTTCAAAACTCGTCCGGGCCCTTCTTCACAGAATCATCTTATATTTAAGGTGTAGCTCTGAAGCGTTAAACCAATTCACTTAAGCTCACTTTTATGTTCTTCAACATTCAACCAACCGTATTTCCTATAGGCAGCGCTGTAGCTTCATGTGACCCTTCTCAAATATGCCTTGAAGGGAAGCACTGTAGGTCCATGTGTCTCAAGTTGTGACTTCACAGTATACGCAACTTTGTATGGTTTCTCATTGACAGAACTTTTTTTAATGTCACAGACAAATGTTCTTTTTCCTGCCCTGCTGAACGCCATCATTTACATTGTACATGGCCCATAGAATAACACATAAGCATAAGCCTAAAACAAAGAACGCACAAAAGTGAGATGATAGAATGCTGTCCGCCGAAAGAACGAAGAGTACTGCTGTTTTAAGTGGATGACGGTAGTGCGTTGGAAAGACCGCACTGCGCATTTTATATATCCATGGAACTCGTCTGCGTAGTCAATATTTCAGAACTTCACGTTGTCACAGTTTCCAAAATTCTTTATTCAACAAGCCTCTTTACTACTTAGCTGGAAGGGCGAATTTCCTGAGCCAACGTTATGTTAGTTTTTTTTCCATAGGCACATGTTGCGGATTGATTTCGCACTGCCCCCTCTTTTTTGGCCTCGTTGATATGGCAGCTGAGATAGATTACTTTATCACACTTAAATCTAGTTCGATTCCAATAAAAATTACGCTACCAAACTTAATCACTGCCTCCTGTTGTAGTGTCCCTCATGGTCGAGTCAAAAGTACGCAGGTCAACGCCATTCATAAGCCTCTCCTTCGTCTAGTCATTGCAAGTTCATGTACTTGCTTGCTTAGAATCCGACTCCACACAAAAGTAAAACAAAATTCGCAAGCTATATTGCATAACAATAAAGAAACACTCATCTAGCGGTGGTGCTGCTCAATGGGAACGGCACGTAAAGCTTCTAACCATTGGTTATATAAAAAAAGAAAAAAAAAACACGACTGAACGCTTCGTAACATATACAGCATGCAATACATACTAACAAAAGCGAACACCTTCCCCTTCCCGAAAGGCTTCGAGTTTCCTGTGGCTTGAGAAAGAAAAATGCAAATTGTACAATGCAAGAAGGCAAGCAATGCTACGGGCAAAACGGTTCGGCTCAGCCCAAAGCAAAACGTCAAGGCAAGGAAATTTGTCTTCGTCAGGGCTGTTGTCACCGACACGATCTTGTCAGTGTCACTGGGACCTCTGACGAGGAAATGTCCTTCCCGTAAAAACAGCGGCTCCCGTCTGAAGCCTACTTTCTTACTGTTAGCAGATTCCAATCTGCATACCACTGGGACCCCTCCGTGTCTATTTCAAGAAAAGGAGGTGGTAGACATGAAGATTCTCGCTGATGCTTATTTCTGAACATGTGTCAGTTACAAGAGCAATAATTCCACATATTTTAAAGCTAATATAAGATGCTTAAAGCTTTTCTGCGATATTTTCTCTTTCAATAAAATTTAATCTGGACGAAAAGAACCGTTGAAGCAGGCGAACGTTTCATGGCTGTGGAATCAGCGATTTCATAATTTCCAAAACAGCTAAACTTAGCAAGGTTATACTTCAAGACTACTTGACATGCGGTATGTTTTTGCAGTGTTTAGCGCAGTAACTTATTAGGATAGATACAAGAAGAAAGACACACATGCGCTTGTGCGTCGTCTTTCTTGTCCTCGTCGTAACATGTTTCTCTTCTCAACACCGTAAGAACCAAACAGTTTCTTTACTTGATAGCCACTGTACACTAGTGAGGTGTGAGAGGGCTTTTCCAACAAACTGTGTCGGTTTCTCTGATACGTTTTTGTTGGAATTGGTGCCTATAGAGCACGCGTCATTCATTTTTGTGTAGATAGTTACGCAAATATCATCTCTGCAAAAACGGTCGACGCTTGGAGGAGATCCCGGTCTCCTTACATATATTTCACAGTCTTTTATTGTCTCATTGGTTCACTGCTAATACGCGCGATCTGATTTTTTATTTTTATTTATTTATGCAATACTGCGGACTTGTGGTCCATGCAGGGTGGTCAGTACAAATACAGAGTAATACAAACAAACAGCAATGTACAACAAAAATACAGCAAAAATACAGACTAGGGTAGTTTTATATGACAGAATGATCACTTGTTTTGGTAAGGCAGTTCCATTCATTGATTGTTCTCGGGAAATAAGAAAACTTAAATAGGTCTGCGCGAGCAAAGTACGGGGTACCATGATTCCGAGCAAAGTATGGTATACCATGACTCGTATTCTCCATTCTAATGCTTGCTTTCTGTGTGTTGTTGGGGCTTAAGACGTATAAGCCATGGTGAGTACGTGCGTGGGACGGTTCCGGTGCCATAAAGATATGGCTTTCCCACTGCGGCGTGCAGGCGATCGCAGAGGGCAAGGAAGGGGTCTTGAGCCAATACCTCGAGGACCTGAGTGACCCTATCCGAAAAGCGAAGGTCAATGACCGCGACAAGAACACGGGTGCAACGCTGCTTCACCAGGCCGTGAAGATGAAGAACAACGCCATCCTTGACATGCTACTCACCTACGGAGCAGGTGCGTTCGTTGAGAGTTTATTCAATGAAACCTGAAATGTTGGCAACTATCCTGGTCGCCTACTTCTCCACGAACAATAAATTGTCAAGTAAGTAAAGGGTGATGAAATTAGATGCCCCCTCCCCCTTCCCCACTCTCCCCGCCTGGTGGGCCGGCAAAGTAAATCACACTCCCTTGACATACTTCCATAGAGGATACCCCAAGTAGCAACAAAAAGGTACATTCTGTACTTTGGGCAATTAAGCACAGATACATTCCCCAGTTCAAGTGCACATTACAGGGTGGACAGGTAAACAGATGAGAACATGCTAAAGAGAGAGATATGACGAGATAGGCCGGGAGGCTTCACCAGAAGGTAGCGAACGATTTGCTACCTTGCACTGGGTTGGGTATCGGTATCACGATGGCATAAAGATACACCTCTCGTTCAGTGAAGAAATAAACTAAATAAGAAGAGAAAGAAGGCAAATAAGTCTCTCTGCCACAACTTCACACTCATAGAGGTCTTAATTTCACACTGGTCTTAATTTTAGGCGCAGAACTGAAGCTAAACTGAATGCTCGTTAAAAAAAGTGAGTTTATAGGCAAGCGAGATGTAGCGATGGATAGCGAGAGCAAGAAAGATATTAAAGAAAGAAGTACGCAGCTTCCGCTAGGTCACGCAAAGACGGGTAACGGCTAAGCCGGCCTATATTTTACTGAAACAGGTCACTTGATAGTCATGTGACATTTGGGCGGGAGGGAGGGGGGGAGGAGTGTGTGGGGACATGTCACGTGACATTCCGTTACGTCATTTTGGGTGATCGCGTAATACGTTCCCGCCAAAATTACGTAACGCAATGTCACGTGGTATACATAATGCCTGACAAATTACGGCTTATGCAGCTACGCTGTTAAAGTGGCACAACAGAGTTTTTACGATTAGCTTAAGCAGCTTCGCTGCTAAAAGTTTCTTCACACGGCAAAACCCAGGGTTTATGTCCACAATCGGCAGCAAATAAATTGGGAACGTACAAGCGCGTGCCGAAACTGCCGTCTACACCTACTGGCTTACCATCTGCTGCCGAGAGCATTGCTCTGGCTTGGCTCTGGCGCCAAGCAGTGCGTCGGAGCGATATGTTGCGATATCAGTCCAGGCGATAGGCCATGCTAACATGCCTGGGAATATTCCTGAAGTTGTCCATTTATGTATTCATTTATCGCATTCACTTGAATCAGCGGGCTCGGACTAGCGCTTGCATACGCTAACTTCTTATCTCTACCTTTGTATATACGTATTTGTATTCCCTTGGAATGATTCTTCTTTGTATAAAAGCACGGCAAGTCAATCCTCTTTGCGCCAATTATCCCAACAGCCTAAATTCACTGTTCAGGCATGAGTACTTTTGTGTTATCCGGCGTGCATTCCTTTCACACTTTTTTTCGACCGTGTGCAGCTCATTGTTTCTCTTTGGAAACTTGTCGTCGTCGTTGTTGTTGTTGTTGTTGTTGGCGGCGGCGGTGGTGGCGTTGTCGTCGTCGTCATCGCCGTTATCAACCAGGTGCCCTTTACCGAGTACCAGGGGACTCTATCAAAAATTCAATCCTCTGCTTTTCATTCACACGTTACTCTTCTTCGTCCAGAAGACTCTCAAGACGCCCGCTATCGACCTGTATATCGTCATGGTAACGCGCCATACAATAACATCTGTAAGAATACGAAAGCACTAGCGAAATGTGAAGTACAAGCCAATAAAAAAGGCAGCACATAAATGCTGTGATTTATTGGCAAGCGACGAGCAAAAGCATCAGAAATGTCAGGGCGAGGCAGTCCTCGCTGTCTGACGTCCCGAGACGTTGACAGATAGCGGAAGGAGCGCGCTTGTGAAACGTTTGCCAACGCCGACTCACCGCGTATCCCACAGTCTTTTCGTCACAGTTACGTTAATCCTTGGCTCTCGCGGCGAGTATGACGAAACATGTGGTGCCGCTTACTGCACGGGACCCTTGCCTTACCTTCCTCAGCACCAAAGTAGGATTCACAAGTGCAGAAATCATCACATTTCTTTGAGGTGCGCTTGCGAGTATGTACTCATTGGAACAAATGACTGCTATCTCCATTAATCAACTGGCGAATCAACTGCGAAGAAGAAAAGCGATGAAATAAAGCAATGAGTGGCAAAGGGCTAGCTGCTAATTCATTGTGAAATGACACCGCAACAGTAGATGACGAACTACCGAAAGCACTTTATTTGATTCCCTTTCTTTTGTCTTGCTATGCTGCCTTTGTGCCTTTCTTTAAAAAAAGTCTACCATATGGAGCAGCACGAAATGCCAGCCATCGACGACAACTTATCTTTCGCGAAGAGTTGGAGGTCAGTATTTACAAATTTGGAGGTCATACAGCCTCGACAAAAGCTACAGTGGCTTGATCTTCGTTGCTAACAGATTTGTCGTGCTCTAAGCTTTAATTTTTTTTTCAGCACGGAAAGACGGGTAAACTATAACTAACTAGTTTAGTAAACCAGATTGTCGGATTGCGTGTCGTTCATCCTGGAAGAATCATAATGCACCGGAAAGAAGACGGCTATTATGGTCAAATTGTTTCTCATTTAAAGCAAACATTTAAAAACTGATATCTGCTTCAGTGCCTTTCAAAGAGGCAGGCAGGCAGACGCCTTGTCTTGCCTTGCCTTGGCCACGAAAATTTTCTAAACAAATGCAGTGTGTCACCGGTTTCTACAGGGAGTTAAACTGGATCATAAAATGCTTAGTGAACCGCCACAGCTAACAGTTCGCAATAGCAATACTGCTCACTATAGCGACACCCCCGTCTTTTTTCTTTTTCTTCTTTTTTTTGTGTGTGTGCGCGCCATGAAATCACCTTTATGTTTATTTTTAGGTGTAAGCTGATCCTCTTTCGGATAACACGTTCATGGGGTATTATTGTTCTAACGCGACTTTGCCGAGCTTGTCTGAAATGCTTTTGTCCCAGGCGAGCTGATGCACGCCCCTACGGGCGGCTCTTATCTTAATTGGCGTGCTGGACCTTTTTATCTCGCTTGCCAAAATCGCTGACCGTATGTTATTATTGGCAGCGTCAGACACTACTCTACCATAGTGGACGCCCTAAGATTTGCTCTGTCAGGTTATCGCCTGTTTGTTGCCTACCGTCAAACTAACCTTACAAAATTGTAGCTGTTTTCACAAAAGTTTCAGGTCATATATATCACATGTTTTACTTTGTATTTATGTATCATATATACATTTCAACACTCTGCAAATAATCCTTTTTCTTTATTTCATTTAGTACTGCAAAGGTACATAAGGAAATTTCTGGTGCTTTGGCATCACTAACCGCAAGCACGCGCAACACACTTTCTATTGACTCCTTCTAACGTACCACGTTTTTTTCGGGGCCACTTCCGTTGATGCTCGCAGCTGATTTTATGCATCGCCTGACGTTTCTTTTTCAGATCCAAACGTCAAGGATAAAATGGGATTCACACCACTGCACTACGTTGCCAAGTTTGTGCGGCCTGAAAAAAGGAGGGTAAATTACTTAACCTCTTCACGCCATTGCATTTACGAGCGTTGGCTTTTACTTTCCTTCTCTGCTCTTTTATTTTCATATTAAGGCAAGCATATTTACCAAAATATGCCGCTACAGTAAGCCAAGCACTTACACATTGTACCTACTAAACAGAAACATCACGATGCACAATGCTTGTCCGTCTATTCCATCCACCCATATCTTGCCCATCTTGAAGCTCTACGCAAAATGTAAACAAAAGAAATCGGTAACGTCGGGAGATGTCTCCGGCTCTCAACTCCCTTAAGGTGACTGTATATACAAGTTGTCACCAGAAGCTTATGTAAGGCTCGCGAAACGCCTTAATCGTATACGCCGAAGAAGCGCTAGCTGCTGGTTTGACGAGATTGAGGTCGCGGGATCTAACCCCAGCGATTGTGGCAGCGCTTATATGGGGGCGAGCTGCAGGAAACACGCGTGTACTTAGGAGCACGTTTTACAACCTCCGGTGGTCAAAATTAACTATGAAGCCGTACGTACAGCGGGGGGCTCTATATCATATCGTGGTTTTGGTACGTAAAACCCTATCGGTTGTTAAAGAAGTGCGCGGTATGATCTGTAATACACACAAATGGATGTCTTTACTCGTGCAAGCCTGTCTGCGAAAAATCTTACACGTGTTCCCGAGCGCAAAACGTGGTGGTTGTGCGTCGTCCCACTTAACAATGTCAAGCGTGAGGACTCACGGAGAGGGAAAAGAAAGTGCCTGTCCGGCTCATTTCGTTTTGCAAGTCCGTGCGATCTCGTGCTTTTCATTCTGCAGTGTGGCATGTATTTATACTAACATTCTTAAAGATGATACATGTAGATTCAAGACTGCTTGAGTCTGCTTATAACACAGTGCCCCCTCACGCTGCAGCGCATATATAAAAGAATATAAAATTTTCGAATACCGGTGTAGATTTCAGATCGTATTTTCAGTATTCTGCTTTGGATGTCGAATCTAATATCGAATATCAAAACACAAATGCGCCTCCAGTATTAACATTTAATTATACATAATAGGACTAAGAAATTACACTGAGAAACTTTCGACGCGAAACATATTACTACCAGAGACACACTGGCCCGACAATCTTATCAGATCGCAACTGTTTTGATAAAACATTACGGCACAAACGAGTGGTAACGAATATCAAATGCTATCGTGAAGGGATATCAATTGTTCCGCAAAATCAGGCTGCTGCAGTGCATGCCGAAGATGCAGCTGCGAGTGGCAGGGAAGGCCGTCTTGCCTACTTGTTAAGATCTTGCAGTACATCAGCATGGTTGCACGAGTACTAGCAGCGCCGCCGTGTGATCGAAAATGCTTGTCTTTAGAGCGCGTGTTGGTAGTGATAGCGCTGGCCGTCGACCGCTATCAAGCCTCTGTGCGCTACCGGTGCATACCCGTACAGACATCGCCGGTCTCGACACCAACCGTACACGTGGAAGGTGTGATCCAGTCATTCTCGCCGAGAATGATTGGATCACATATTCAACTTTCTGAATATTTAGATCAACTCGAGTATTCGAAAATCCCAAACACTTCATTTTTTTTTTTTACTCGAATAAGAATTTTAAAAAAGTGATACACGACGAATATTCGCAACATTTCAATATTCCCACACTTCTACATATAAGTAATATTCCAAGCAGCGCGGGTCACCCAATTCTCTTTTCTTAATGGTTTAATCGTTTCAATAAGCGAAGACACTGCAGCGTTCTCTAAAGAATCATCTGAAGATACCCTTGCAGCTTGTCGTTCGTAGCACATTTTTCCTGCTCCCTGCCGAGATTGTTCGAGAAATATTCTCGCCACAATTTTCTCACATTCTTCGCTTTGCATTTTCCTGCTTTCCTCGGTTTTCCACGTGCAGAGCATAATACTGGCGTGCGAGGATTCGGCTTCGTTGATGATTCAGACGCTCATGTCGGCGGTGGGAACTGGAGCCAATGCCATCGACGCTTGGGGCATGACACCATTGCACCATGCGTCCCTGTCGGGGAACAGCCACGTGGTGCGATGTCTGTTGCCATACGCCAGCGTTGACAAAGAGGTGAGCCTCTTCTTCATAAACGCAATTCTCAGATCGTGCATTGTTTATGTAATGGACTGCGCGCAGATAAATTGATGTCAGATAACCGCTTTCGCAACAGAAATGCATCACGAAGTGCGTTTACGTCTTTAAAACTCATTAGTCGATACTTATCAACCTAGATTATTGCCGTTGGACACAGAAAGCAAATGACGTACTGTGTTCGATTGTCGCATATTTGCTATGCCGACTGGATATTGTTCATGCATTTGAAAACAAGAAGACATAGAAAGAAGGCGGGTCCCCGGCAATGTCAAAGCCATATCCTCTTAAGGTGCCGTGTACAAACTTGTGCACAGTTCCCTTTTATTGCCAGTTGTGACCAGTACTGACAGACAGAAAAGTAACAGACAATGAGCTTCGGGAGAATTCGACTCCTTCCGTATTTAACATGCATCCGTTTAACTTGCAGCTCGCTGCGTATGTTTGCTAAGTACGATCACCATTGAAAAGATACTATTACGTTTTTCGGTGTGTATGACGTGCTCCTATAACGACAGAAATAATGAAAAAAATTTTTTTCCCTTTCATTTCTATTTCACTGCATGCTTGTTGCCAACACTCAACTTGAACGCTTACTTCAAGTCGGCAATTAAACTATTGTTGAAAAAAAAAAAAAAACATCAGTTGACTAACTGTACAATAAATATATACTTAATCAATATTTAATTACTCAGCCTTGAATGCAAAGTATTTGCGCTCAAAATTATGAGGTTTTGCATGTAAAGTAACACGTATATCCTCAACATTCTTGCAACGAAGTCTCCAGCGGCTTCTAATACGTTATTAGGTATTTTAAACATTCATGAATGGTCTATCGTAGTTCACGCCTGATGGGGTTGTGATACGGCAAGACTATATACCCCTACCATATCGAGTTTTGGTCTATATGCGCGCAGGTGACAGACAAGCAGGGCCGCACTGCGCTGCACAACGCGGCGACCCTGGGTGACGCCGAGGTGGTGCGACTCCTGCTCAGCCACGGCGCCAACATCCACGCTGTGGACAAGAAGGGCCTCACTCCGTTACACATAGCCGCGAAGGAGGGCAGCCTGCAAGCCGTGTGCCTGCTCTGCGACGAGATACAGAAGGAGGCAAGCACCGTCCGTCCCTAATACATGCTATAGACACACGCCGCTTCCTTACCTGGCTTATACCGTTGCTCCTTCGCACTAGACCTTTGTTTAATTTCCATAAGTAGCATGTGTTGCAGGCCTACACAGCTAAAATCACAAGCGTCACGCAATAACACTGCAGAACAGCACATTTGTTAGGGCACATTTCAAGCGAAAGCACATATGCAAAAACGTTCCAAGTTTTCTTTCTCGTTTTGACATTGGACTTCGTACATTATTGTCGTTGGCTCCACTTATATTCTTTAAGGATAAGATAATTATGCGGAAACTTAATTTGCCTAGCATTTCATGCATAGCATATGGTATGCTATGCATAGCATAGCATATGGCGAAACCTCACATCTTTGGTAGCAACTTCTTGTGACAAGTGAACATGAACACTCGGGCATAATGATGTGGGAATGTTTTCCCAGTACTTCCTTCTTGTAATGCATCACTCAAAGCGCTCTATACTCATTTCTTACCTATCTTATCTATTAATTCCTTTCCCGCTCCCCGTGTGTAGGGTAGCCCAACGAGCACAGCTTCCTGCCTTTTGTTTTCTCCCCCCTCTCTTCTTCAAAACGTCCTTCCTGTGACGCGACGTTTCATGTATACCCATCCATCAGTGTAACGCCACCCTTCACGTACGAATTGACACTCACCTGCAGACATACCAAGCGCCCTTGCACATAACTAATGGCCGAAACATGCGGCAGTAACATACGGCAGCAACAGGCCATATCGCGAAGTTCTAGCGACGCTGTGAAAGAAAAGAGACCATAGATAGATACGAGGCTGTATACTTACGCTAATAGTCTCGCTCGTGTCGAAGACTAAAAATGTTTAAAAAAGCAAAGTTGTTCGTCATCGATTTCTACTTCTTTAGTTTGTACATGTCGCCAAAATTCAGACTTGTAGCAAGTGCCGAAAGTCGCGACGAAACGTCACTTATGCGGCATTTCGCTGCTGCAGGATATCCCCGTGGCTCTTCTCTCAAGAAGGGACAAGCAGAACAAGACGCCATTGCACTACGCCGTAGAGAACAACCACATCGAAATCGTGAGCTTCCTACTGGAGAAAGGTTTGTACATTTATTCCACTCAATTTGATTTGGGCCATGAAATTCAACGAAAGTGTGAACGAAAAAGACAGAATGACACAGATATGTCGGTGGCTCCCATACACATTTCTGAGCTTCACCAAAGGATTTTATAATCAGCGGCGAAACGAATTTCAGCTGGTGAGAAGAAAGTCGCATATTATGGAACTGTGATCAAGTGGGTACAGTTACGTCCCGATGTTACAAGAATAGTGAAAAAGCGCTCGCGTATAAAGTTACACATACGTGTATCACACAGAACTTTGCTTAATCAAAAACCATACCGATGCCATACGACATGGCACTTGGAAATTTCGGCTAAAACATATTATTTTTTCTTCGCAAGGAGGTTTCATGTCATCAGTGCTACAACATGAGAGGCTGACTGCTTGAGAACGCATGCCAATGTGTAAACTCTTCAAATATTACAAAAAAGGCCCGTTTTCTACGGCAGTACAATTGTCGGTTTCGTAAAATTTCAAGTAATTATCATAAGCGTAATATCATAAATATATTCGAATTAAATGCGTCTAATACTGAGTGCCTCGGTAGTTTCACTGGTGCACTGTTATTAGCATGGATTGTTGCAATAATAAACATTGAGCGACTGAGTTTAAATGTCGCTTGCGAACTCTTCAACTAAATCATTCGAATATATAGCTAAAACGCCCAGATGCGGCATCAGGGCGCGTTTCTAAATGGGACCATTTTTGCAAAGAAATTCAATCTTGCTGTTGCAGTGAAGAGACGCGTGGGAATTTTAAGCTGTTTGTCATCAGACCGTTGTGACTAGCCGGAGCTCCCCCAGTGTAGGGTAGCCAACCGGACGCCCTTCTGGTTAACCTCCCTGCCTTTCTGTTTTCCCCTTCCTTCCTTCCTTCCTTCCTTGTCGTGCGCAGGCGTGGACCCGAACTGCTCGTCTTCAACGGGCCTAACGGCTCTGCACCTTGCCGCCATGCGGGGCGGCGTGCCCATGTGCCAGTTGCTCATGGACCACGGTGCCGCAACCGACGTCCTCGCCGACGGAAACAAGACGCCCCTGTTCCTGGCTGCCACTAACGATCGACCACGCATCGTCGCTTACCTGCTCGACAAGTGTGTCATGTTCATGCTGCACAAATTAAATTTAGGGGCTTCTTTCTTCTTTTCTTTTTTAACAGCGCCTTCCTTGGCCTCTTTCATCTGCATTCTTAAACGGGAAACCATGTCCGGTTGTAGGGGCAGATTTCGAAGGCAATGAAGCTCAAGAGCGTACTTCACTACGTCACGTGGCTTACATCAACACTTGTTAACGCTGGAACCGCTAATACACCAAAGCGGATAGCCTGCATGATATTTCTGTGTATATTCCTAAATTGACCACATGCAGGAAAATTGCGCAAGCAGTAAGTAAACTGAGCCTGAGCATCCTATCCAACAACGCTTCGCAGACCTGCACGTTTAAGCAAGCGAAAGTTGCAGCGGCCATGACGACGTTTAACGTGCATGAGATGCCTGCATCTCTACAAACTGTGCAAGATAACAGTGTCTCGCGTGCGATCAAAATGCCCGTGAGTTATACCGCTGCAGCCTTTGGTGCTGCCTTTCTCACGGAGAAAGTTAAGACAGTTCGTCGCTGTGGCTCACACGACTGCTGTGTCGTGCTGCCAAACACAGTGGCGTGGTTAGAGTCTAGGAAGGTGAAAACGTTCAATTATGTGCACGATAAATAACACCATTCACCAGTACATATCTGGGGCCGAATTCACAAAGCTTCTTTTTCGTAAGTGCTGCTTGCCGATCGGTCGGATGGCATCACTAATGACATGTCCAGCTCCAGGACTGGCTAAAATATTCTTTTAAAAGCTTTTCGTCGTAGGATATTTTTGTGAATACAGGACCTGATGATCTGGATGCCACGGCGTCTTTCAAGCGCGCGCTGTACATCTTCAAAACGTTAACTTTAAGTTCTAAAAACTTAATTAAAAAAAAAAAGCACGGCGGAAAGCATGAGCATATGTCGTGGCCACGAGCTGTGACCCAGACGTCTTGTGGAGCCGTAGCGGCCATTCATATTAGAGCTCGGTATCTTTCGCAGGGGCGCTGGCATCGAAGATCGCGACGTGGAAGGAAACAGTCCACTGCTCGGGGCCGTGGACAGCGGCAGTGTGGAAGTGGTGCGATTGCTGCTGGACCGCGGCGCCGACATCGAGTCGCGGAATAACGACGATCGCAACGTGCTGCACATGGCTGTGCTCTCCAAAAACGAGGACGTCCTCCAGGTCAGGTCGGAAGGAAAAATAAAAGGAAACCTATACATGTGATATCAATCGACGTCAGAAAATACGAAATGATCATATCAATTGTGGTCGTGTCGTTCACTGTCGTAGTCAGAAATGCTATTCGAGGAGTCTTATATGGTGTGTTTTGGGGTGTGTTACACGGTGCGGTATGGGAATGATCATAGGCGTGAAGAGGTCAAAGTAAGGGCTTAGGGCTGTTATACAGCGGTCAGGAAATTTCGAGGGGCGTTTTCACACCGACACACCTCCCCGCAGATTGGGGCGGGTGTCATGCTCCAATGCACTTCTTTTCAAAGTACCGTCTTATTGCGAACAAACGTAAGTCATTATGAATAAAAAATATGTTCCGCAGGTTGGGAAGTGTTTATGCGGCTCCCCAGGCGCGGACTGAGTTTGCATGATGATAATTGCGCCCTGTTCATCTCTTTGCAGGTGCTTCTTACTGTTAAGGGGTCGGAGCAGCTTATCAATAGGAAAGACTGCGACGGAGACACGCCTCTTCATCACGCAGCGCGCAATGCTTTTCTTGACATTGTGCAGGTTGGTGCTATAAACGTCTTCGGCAATGACCCACCGACCCTATAAGATAAAAAAAAAAGTGAAACTGCGACGAAATGTGAAAGTTTACAATAGCTTAAAAATTGCAAAGTGCTGAAGAACTCATGAAGTCAGCATTATTACTGGCATTCATTCTTTGGTATCACACTCTTA
This sequence comes from Hyalomma asiaticum, assembly GCA_013339685.2. NCBI lineage: Eukaryota > Metazoa > Arthropoda > Arachnida > Ixodida > Ixodidae > Hyalomma > Hyalomma asiaticum. Next base: position 107,378,090 of record CM023486.1, read on the forward strand.
ATTGTCGCTATATGTATTCAACTGTTGCGCTTACTCTTATGATTTTTTTAAGAGGATGGGGATTAAAATCCTTCGGCGGTTCCTTTCTTTCTGAGTTGCTTTGTTATAACTTCTTGCTAGATTAAGCCGACAAATCTAGCTGCGCCGCTACAGTTCTCGGTGCAACAAAATGCCAGACCAACGCTTTTCTAACGCTTGCCTTAGCAAGGTGAGCTGAGAGCTTAACTTCTTAAATTACAGATACTCTTGAAGCATGGGGCCCGAGCGTCCGCGAAGAATTCAAGCGAAGAAACAACTCTGCACGCCGCATGCCACTACAACTTTCCAAAGTGAGCTGTACAGAACATTATCACTCTACGTATACCGCAGTACCGTGAACTTTTTATTGCATGACAGAACCTAAATTGTTCTCCTACGAGTAGGATGGGCTCATATATCCATTGCCATCAGCCTATCTCACGTCAAGCACAGGACAAAGGCCATCCAGTTAGAGTATCCAGTTACTCGACCCTGTAAAGTGTGCCCAAAAGACTTCTACCCAGGACAAACTCACTGCAATATTTTCGACCGAAATATTGGTTATTTGAAAGTTCCGGGGCCTCACAGCTGGAACATCAGAAACCTACCTGTGTTCAAACTCTCTGCTTGCGGTGATGTTTATAGTCCCGAATCGCATATTTATTTATTTATTTTAAATACCTTACAGGACCATTCAAGGTTATTGGGTAAAGGAGGAGCGGGGGGGGGGGGGGGGGGACGGTAAATTCAAAACAATAAGAATACAAACGAAAAGCGAAAAGAGAACCAGCCTATCGCGGAATGGTTCATGGCTAGTGATCGACGCAATGTGACCCGCAAGACTATTCCAAAGTGCAATAGCTCTAGGAAGCGGTGATGAGTTCAATGCCTGCGTTTGACCATGAATGCGCATGAAACTAAGTGCGTTGTGGATGCATCGAGATGTGCGCTCAGGAACGTGAAGCGGCAAAGAGCGAACTTTATCACTGTAAATGTATCTGTCAAACAAACATAAAAGAGCAATGACGCGACGATCTTCTAATGATTGATATACAAAGTCTTGTTTTATTTCGGTAATGCTAGAGTGATAGTCATTGTAGCGAGAGGTGAATCTGGCTGCCCTATACTGAACACCTTCCAACAAAGGGACTAGATAATATGGTGATCATGTGGATGAAGAATAATCTAGTTGTGGGCGAAGATAAGTAAGATATGCTAATCTTCGTACGAAGGCGCGTGGAGCAAGTTTCTACGCAGATATCCTAGAGATTGGGAAGCTTTCGATAAGACAGCTTTTACGTGCGCTGTCCAGGATAAATAGGAAGAGACGGTAAATGGGAAGAGACGATAACGGCAGCGATATAACGCTTCGGCCGAACGTTCTAAAAAGTGAAGCTCGTCGATTCCGCACCTATCGCAGCGTGGTGCGCGAGATCGTGAAGCAGGACGCTCGACTGGTGAACGAGACGGACATCCACTGGAACACGCCGTTGCATGTGGCGGCGCAGGGCGGCTTCAGTGAGACGGCCGCCATTTTGGTGGAGGCCGGTGCTTACTTGGAGGCCAAGAACTACTACGAGTGGACGCCCCTGACGGTGGCCTGCAAGAACGGAGACTTCGACACCGTCTCCAACCTGCTGGGCGCCGGTGCGTCCGTCAACAGCGTCGACAAGATGAAGGTCGGTATAGGACGAATCATGGTCACGTGACATGAAGCGAGACGAGGCAAACTTTCTTTTTGGAAGGCGCTAGCATTTTAGGGCTACGTACTGTGGAATATCGTCCGTACACCCTTCGCCCGAAACGTAACAGCGAGTTAGCTGATCTTAGGTATAGAGCAATAATAAACTGGCAAGGAGATGGCTACAGAGGCATTATAGAGCCTCCACAAAATGCTTCATTCACGGACAAGTTATCGTCACAAGCAACTACAGTATAAAGTTGGTGCATAGAAAGCAGCATAGTAGAGACGCCTTGACGCGGTTGACCATAACATGTGCGGGAGCACAGTTTAGGTGGGGTGCGACACGCGTGCACTTTCGACCATGTTTGAGTCCCAGTCAGGTTCTAATATATCACCGTGTTTGAATCCTTGTTGCATTTTGCGCTAAGAAATAATTCCAGGCCAAGGTCAATGGCGATTGAAATTGCGCCATGTGGCATTTCTACTGTTGACATACACAACTTAGTGATCTGCACTACCAAGCTACTGCTACATCTCCCTCGCCCTCTACTGTGAAAGTTCAACAATGTTGGGGGCTCTAGTCTACCATATTTACTCGCATATTACCAGCTGTTGTTAAGAGATCTTAATGGAGGTCAGTGCTGGCAAAATGAAAGGTAGTGTCTGTCAGTACTTTTTAAGGATAATGCTTGGCGCTGAATGACAGATAATGCTGGCGAGTACTATTATAAGTTGGTAAACTGATTCAGTTAAAATACTGCGTACATGCTATCCGGCAGTTACCCAATATGGAGCCTGCATCAAATTTTTCTTGCGTCCTTAAACTTTGTATGTTTTGCCAGTGGAGCCCTGGACCAGGGGCCCCAATATTCTTTTTCTCTTTGACAAGTGTTACTGCGACAACATGGCAGCGGCCAAGGTAAAGCGTTGCTTCCTCAGAACAGGCCACTGCACATCGCGGCCCAGTTTGGAAACGAGTCGGTTGTGAAGCTTTTGCTGAATCGCAAGGACGTCCGAGACTTTGTCTGCAAGAGGAACGCAAACAAAAAGAACTGTCTCGACATGGCCATCGAGGAAGAGCACAGGTACGTCTTGTTCTCAGCAGTACCTGAATATCGTCTCTTCGAGTCCACGTTTTACCTTTTTGGCGAGTTTTCGTTATGTTTCACTACTCTCTAGAACGCTGCAAACGAGACACTTATCAAGGCAGAAACTAAAGAATGGGGAGTGAGTCAAGGGCTCGTTATTAGACACAACCTCGTGAAGCCAGCAGACAATAAAGTCAAGGAAGGCATTGGCGTGTCCCTTGTGCCTTCTGGTTTCATTGTTTGTTGGCTTCATTAGCCTAAGGCACATGTTTTGAAACACAGCACCGATATCAGTTATGTCCAAGTACGAAGTAATTCAACGAGACTGAAACTCCTAATGTCTCACATAAATCAAATTTGTCAGCGAGAGACGTTTAAACAGCGTCATGAAGCAAATTGTAGATGATTTTATTTACCGTCCACTCTTTCGGTTGGTGGAGGCGTAAAAGTCTTTCGTTTGCGCATTGCGCCCATTAACGTTAACGTGACCTAAATTCCATATTCTCCGCTCATAGGAACGACGCCACGAGAACACAAAAATGTCCGACTTTATTGTGAATAATAACATATGCGTCTACAATGTCGTGTTACCATAGGTTACGCCAAATACGGCGTGTTTACCAATTTTTACCAATGCCCATCGTGATTACCAATGCTCATCGTGAACACCTCATATAATATAGATGAAGAAATAAGACTTCGTCCGACAATGGATTATAAGTCGTCCACTAAAAGCAGGACAATGTTTCCAATTCTCAGGGATGTGGTTGAAGCGCTGCTGAAGAGCCGATTTTGGAAGGAACTTCTGCAAAACTCGACCGACAGCGAGCAGTACGGAACTCACCAGACTCCGCTGAGAAACTTAATTCGCACTATGCCAGGTCAGTACCGCGACCTTCTGGGACGTATCTACTAGTTATCGTTATGTCCTCATCTGAGTACCTGAAATTACCTCGACTTTCTGGAATTTTTTTGCTAAGCCATTCATTCTTGTCATTTGACGCACTATACAGTTCGTAGTGCAGCAATTTCCGAACTCCCATATCCTGTGATTAGGCAACTATAGACGGAGTAACACATTATGCCGAGAGTAGCAAAGGCGACATGACTCATCCAGAAAAAAAGCAGAGTAGCCGAAGCAGCCATGAATGAACTGGTTTTAGCGGCGGATGATCACCGTACGGTAAGCATGCTATACCGTTCCCTCGTGGTATGTGCATAGTTATTTCAGCCTGAAAGACCTGTAGAAGGCACCTTAAAATTTTATCATGTTACTGCGCGCGTAGAGCTATTAGCGCAGGTGTTTCCGGCTAGCTACGTAAGCCATCGCCGCTAAAACACCACGATGACATAGCAAGCGCCCTTGTGTAGCGAAATGACAGGAACTCTTTCTTTCCAAAAAAGCGTACGCGACAATCCCCGATCGTCCAATAAGATTTACCTGCTGAAATTTATCCTCTGTGCATACACGCTTCGTCACACGTACATTTTGGAGCATGTGGTGGTTCTAGCGAAGGTCACTAGAAGGCCCCAAAGCCATATGTGATAATGCAAAGACCTGCCGAGTTTTCCTCTCCTGACTTTTTCCCGTTTTTTCACCACACGCCAGGACGCCAACAGCTCGGATGATCAGTGTGACTTCACCAGGGTATAAGTTGTCCATTGGTTCTTATAACAGACGTATCTTTTGAGATCCATTTGCTGTCACGCTTTGCTGTACAGCCGCACACTCAAACTGGCGATTGGCACTGACGTAGTTGCCACGTGCCTTCCTCACGAGTATTACTTCCCCCTCTCGAGGAGGAAGTAGTACTCCTGAGGATGGAAGCGAAAGGAAGCAGCCGCTATCTTGACTTCGAGCTCGCAATTTCAGAGGCGGCACTCCATTTTCGATGACCTGTGTAAAACGTTATACGGCCGCGTTCCAGCGGCAGCAACGTTCGCGAACAAGCGTCTTGCACGACAGTTGGCACGATGACAAGGATGTACTTGAGGAAAGCGATCGGCTAAAAGTAAAATAACGCACATACGCCGATACAACGGCCGGCCTGAAGGGCCACGCTCCGCGCGCGAATTCGCCCACGCGGAGCGTCTCTTACAGCCAGGCCATGCCAATACCAACACACACACCGCTGAAATTAAGGTCCCTAGATTTTCCGCGAAAAGAAGAAAAAAAGACATCTAGGGACCTTAGCTCAGGATTGCTAAGGCTCCGCAAAGCAAAGTAGCAATAACATATTACTTAACAATGTTAAAGTAGCTTTGTTTCAGTCTCTGTGCGACCACTCATTTCAAAGACGATGTACTATCTATGCTGTGCTGAATAGCCAGAGCCCTCGTCTTTGACCGTTCACCACCCGCTGCAATCAAAGGGTTGTGATTGGACATAACTCTGCGCAGACCTGGCCACGCTCGTGTTCGACAGCTGCGTCATGGTGGAAGCCGGATCGGACGAAGACCCGAACAAATCGGTCACGTACCAGTACCAGTTCCTGGACGACGCTTTCTGCGGTTGCGGGGCCGACGACTCCGGCGACGAGAGTGATTCTGACTCTGACTCGCCTGCACCAGGCAAGTGTGTTCGTGCGGAGTGTAAGGTCAAATGGGATAGCCGGCTCTGACGTAGCGTACCTTCCACTGTTTTTCACATATAAGTAAAAAAAAAAGTGGAGATATCTCATACGAATGTAATAAATAAAGCACGAGAATCTCAACGAACAAAAGCACTTGCTGCACCGCTAATTGTGATGCGCCTCCCCTTTAGCGCACCTAGTTCGAATCCCTTTTAGCACATGACTCTGGACAACCGACGATGCCCCGCATCAGCGGTCAATTAATTTAGAGGATCATAGCGTCTATGATTGTCTCCGGCTTCCATTCATTCTTGTGGTTCCCCCCCCTCTATGCCTCTCGTCACCTTACCATTTTTCATACTACGCTTCTGTGCAGGAAACCGTCTAGCTCTTCGTAGTGCTTATTTTCTATCTTCTCAATTCTATCGCTCGGAGTATATTGGTACAACGAAAGCCAATGAGACATACCATAAGTCGTATTCATGCTACTTGTGTCAATGCCCTCTTAGTGCTTAATTAGCGTACTTCATTTCTGTAGGTGTGCGGAGAGTATAGCTACATATGTTAACACTATAGGAGACTCCACAACGGAGATATTTATGGCGAGTGTCACAAAATTTAAAATGAGAAAAATGAGTAATTTTAACGTGATTTCATCTGTTAATATTACGGTTGTGGGATAATCCTTTCCATTCATTATCAGGCGACTGTAAATACGACGAACCTCATTGAAACACAGCATTCGTCTATTCTGCAGTGAGAAAAGTCTACGACGACAACGGCAACGTGCTTCCTGGTACGCCACTTTATTCCAAGGACTTCGGCACCCTGAAGCAAAATCACCCGCTCATGATCATGGTACGCAAGCAAGTTTGCCTTCCAGTTACATAAGTGTAGATGAAGTGCAGCATTCTTCAAGTGAGCTCACAGAAGCTGCATGGCACCATACCAACCGCTCGTAGCTTATTATTACCGAGATCATAATAATCCTTAAGGGCAGCCGAAGCCAGCATTGCGAAATAAGCGTTATTGTATTTCGCGTACGGGCTGAAGACATAATTACTGTTTTAGACCTTAGGTGAATCTTAGCGAAACGGATGAGACGACTTCGAAGGAGTGACTAATAAATAGGCAATTATGAGAAGCCACAAATCTGTTAACTAATTTCAGCGATGAGTGTACCGTTCTTATAAGGCCACATGCTGTTAGTTGTGATAGGTGAAGACAGCATTCCCGACACGCACGGACGAATCGCCATCTTTTTTCCCCCCTAAGTTGCCATTTTGAACGATGTAAGAGAGAATGAGGGAACACATTGTCGTGTGTCACGTTGGCCATGGGACACTCAGTTACAACGCGTGCGGTTCACATCTGCGTGCTTCTTTGCTTCTTCCTCGCAGGCAAACGAGAGGCGGCGCGCCCTGCTGGGCCACGAGCTGTGCAAGAGCCTCTTGCTGCACAAATGGGAGAGCTACGGCCGCTACGTGTACTACAGCACCATGTCCATCTACCTGCTTTTTTTGGGATGCCTCACGTCGTTCGCCATGGGCACACCGGCACCGTGTCCGCTGGACTTCCCACATTTCAACACAACGTGCTCGTGAGCAGCGTTTTTATTAGCTGCCTAATCCTAATTACCTCTATGCTGAAGTCGCGAAGTTTAACTCGAAAACGCAGTTCGCTCTCGTGGTTCACTACTCTAGGCCGGAAAGGCCCAACTTAGAACTTGGCATAATGTCAAGGGATGTGCCGGCATAAAAGGGGTGTACTACTACACATTACGAAATCAAGTCGCAATGTATACCAACGCTAATTTAATCTCTTCCTACTTGCGTAGGCTCCGAATAAAGGCTCAATAAGTGCGGGCATTCTTGTTGAATAGCGCATCACTGGACGTTCAATATCAGCTACAGTCGAGCGACTCCAGCGAACATATCCCATTTAAACAGCTATGCCACTTATTTTTTTTTTCTCTTTCCTACTTGTATGCGTTATCGTTAGAAAAAGCTGTTGTACGTTAATTTAGCGAGAGAGGGAAACTTAATTGACAATGGGGCCGCCTTTCCGCACCACTTGCTCGCTTTTCGTTCAGTCGGTGCACAAAAGTTGGCGTTCTCTCCTTTCTTCGGTTTTATCTTTGCAGGTTTATATCGCGATACAATACCTGCGCCGTCATCGGCGAGGCATCCGACGAAGGACAGTACATGCAGACGGACTTCGCTCGGAAAGCTAAAATTATCATATTCATGGTGTCTCTCATATTCCTGCTCAAGGAGGTTAGTCTATCATGCACTGAAACGCGTACAGTAGTGCGAATACAAGGATGTGATGGTCACAGGTCTTCCAAATGTACAACACGCGTTGGAACTACCTCGATCTCGAAAACCTGTCGGAGTGGAGCTGCTACGTCTGTTCCCTGCTCTTTGTCTTCAATTTCACCGACTGTTCGGCATCCACCGGTGTCCCAGAGGTACTTCTCCGTTGATTTCCTTCTTTATACAACGCCATCTGATTCGTATTGTGTACCATGCGTGTTTGCTTTTCGGGTGTACTCGAGATCACACTGAGACATCCTAAAATATCAGATTAGCTACTTACTGCTGTGAGAGCAGTAGCGCCAGTGTCCCGATCCAAAAAGGCTATGCGAACACTGCGTACGGTCTTCTGTGTCTGTTTTGTATACAAAGAGTGGAGTGACACAATAAATTATGTCATTTGAGAGTAGGACCTTTTGCTGTAGTCTGTCTTGCGTTGTCGTTTTGTGCTGAAGAGTATTATGGATTCACACCACTTAGCCCGCCAACACATTGTGCTCCCCACGCAGCCCTGGCAGTGGCATCTGGGCGTCGTGTCCGTATTCCTCAGCTGGGCTCTGCTGGTGATCTACATAAGGAAGCTACCATTCCTGGGAATCTACGTCGTCATGTTCACCAATGTGCTCAGCACCTTCTGCCAATTCTTCATGGTGTTCTTCCTCTTCATTGTGGCCTTTGCACTGACCTTCTTCGCACTTCTGCAGAATCAGGTATATGACAAGCCGATTACGTCAAATGGCCAGGAGAATGTAGTTACAAAAATAAAGTATGACGAGCGCTGTAAATCTTTTCTAAAGATACATTTTCCGTGTGTTGGCTCCACTTGGGCTTCAGATAAAAGTCGACTGTGGGAGATATTTGTAATAAAGAAATTCTAGGAACACTGATTTCCACACGAGTGTGAACGTGTTGAAGGCTTCAGTGCGGAACGGAATACACGGAGTCAGTGCCGGTTCTAATGCACAAAAAAGCAACACGTTAAAACATACGAAACGTTAAAATGTAAATAGGAAAAACTAATCGGATTAGACATTATGTTTTACAACAGCATAAAAAAGCCATCGGATCGCGTAGCGCTTCGCCATAATACCCCGCGGACAGAAATACCCCGGAATGACAAAAACTGCAGTGCCTAAGCTTGCGTTCTCCTGTACCGTTACAGGCTCCGTTCGACACCCCGTGGAAGGCAATCATGAAGACCACGGTGATGATGGTTGGCGAGATCGAATACGACAGCATATTCACCGAGAACGTGCTACCCTACGAGACCTCCTCGTACATCCTGATGGCGATGTTCATCGTACTCATGACCATCATAACGTCTAACTTGCTCGTCGGTCTGGCAGTCGACGACATCAAGGAGGTCCTGGAACAAGCCGAGCTTAAGAGGCTAGGAATGCAGGCAAGTATACAAACTCGCGTGCAAGGTGGTAACAGCTTCACCAAACTCAAATCAAATGAAAGAGACTACATATACAACCCGCAAATTCCACTACGTTTTGTACAAGCCTACTTGCCCGAAAATTCGTGCAATGCATTGCTAAGGACGCTGTTTTGGTCCTATCAACCATTGTGCATGTCTACGTGCGTGCTGTATTTATTTCATCTTAAGTGCCTTTACCGTAATAAATGCGGGCGGCCAACAGGATTAACTGTAATTTTCGCTTACGACTTTTTACTTCCTTTCTAATGAGATATAGCTAGACGATAATCGAGTCCGCTATTATCGAAAAAAAATAAAGTTCTTGTTTTGACTAATTCCATGAACCTCGGTCAGCAGAAACTGTCATCATGTCTCGTATATTACAATCACAATAATCGGGAAGAGTAGTCGCTGATACTGCGCGTGTATTCTACAATGCTGTCGTTTATCGCTGCGCGGCGGTTTGCTTGGCATACTCGGGGACGAATGAACGTTCGAACACACACATACGCAGGTGAAGCTCGTCCTGACAGTGGAGACGATGCTTCCCACGTGGGTTCGACGTCGAGTCGTCGTGCAGAAGAGGACCATAAAGCCCAACAAGAAGACCAAGCTGGCCATATTGCTGCGGCGAATGTTCGGCATCAATGTCCAAACGGTTCAGCACAAAGGCCAAGACGAGAAAGTAAGTAGACAAAGGTCCAAACTCTCTCTCTTCTTTTTTTACTTCTTGACGTCGCGGCGTGCCAGATATGATGTTTGGGTTATATGCGGAAGAAAAAAATTTAATATCTCGTCTTTTTTGTAGTAATTAAGATTTGCCGCCGAGAAAACTACAAGACAGTTTGAAATATTTTGCTAACATCTTAAAAGGACCATGGTTGCTCTTTATTTCCCCTTCGTCTTCGGATGTTGTCTGTAATGTGTTAAAGGGGACTTAAAACACTTTTTGAACAAAGTTCAAAGGACGTTCCGGTCATTCGTGGAGGCTCCGGTGAACATCTGAGCGATATATTGTTGCGTTGCACGGAACAGGGAATCTGCAGTCTGATTTCGAACACAGCTGCACAGTGCCCGCTCTTCCAACAAGTGACGTCACTGGGGACACCGGCTACGTCGCTTGAAATTTTTTTCGTTGCTCTTTAAGAGAGATACGCATATTTTCCTTATTTTCCAAATTCAAACCGAAGATATAAAGCACAGCTGGTGGCGTTCTCGTGATAATAAAATCAGCTAATGCTATTTCTGCCTCAAGCGATGTAGCCGGTGTCCTCAATGACTTCATTTGTTGAAAGAAGAGCGAGCACTTTGTAGCTTCTATGAAATCATATTGCGCATCCCTGGTGCATGAAGCGCAGTAACATTTCGCGCACATGTTCACAGAAGCCTCCACTGCTGATCTGCACCGTTTTCCTACTTTGTTCAAAAAGTGTCGACAGGCTCCTTTAAATAATGCGTGTTTCTGTTGACTGCACCTTCTTGAACATATTACGGTCCTTTTTTCTAATGTGACCTATACGTGACCTCTCGCCCAGTACACGGTAGAGAAGGTCTACGAGCACCAGGAAGCCATGGAGCGCATGCTGAAACACCTCGAGGAGCGCATGAACATACTCACCCAGCAGGGACACCGGCTGGAGAAGGCCCTGAACGCACTGTCGCACCGCCTCGACGACGACTCGGACGGCAGGTCTCGCTCGGCAAGAACTTCGTTGTCGAATGACTTGTGACCATACTGGTCGGCTGCAGTCCATCGTAAACCAGAGTGCCATGTTTACGCTATTGTTCTGACATTGTTACGTTTTCAGCGGGTAAATAAAGAAGCGGTTGCAAGTCAGAATGCTCGCAGCTTCTCGCTCGCTAATCGTTCGATCATATTACTGTTAATTCATGTGAAAGCATGTACACCTGTGCATAGGGCAAAAAATTAAAAATTACACCATCTCCCGCTAAAGGGGACCATGAGGCGATGCGAAGCAGCACGGCTTCACGATGCGAAGCAGCACGTTTGCATCGGCTTGACGGGAGATGTAATTTTTTCAATCAAGAAACTCGCTAGCAGGCGCTGCCTGCGTCAGCGTTGTCTCTCGCGGGCGAGGGCGCGTTCTCGTTCCTTGCGAGCTGGGAAAGCGTTCATCGAAGAAAGAGCGTTTCCATAATCAACGCGGCTGTTCGGAGAGGAGGTGTGTGGAGAGGGTTTGCGCATGCGCAGTAAGGGTGGTCACGCCGCACATCACCACCACCGGAATCAACGTTTATAGAAATGAACTCCGCCATAAGCTACTTCGCATCTAAAATAGGGAACAGGCAGGTTGACAACCGCCACTGGGAGGGACACAACGATTGTCTTCTCCTTGCGAAGCACGGAATAGCGATAGAAGTTGAGATAGCAACAAATAATGCAAAAATATGACGGTATGACAGGCAGCACCGGCGAAAGTGAAGTAGGAACTGAAGGCAACACGTGTGAACGAAAGAAAAGAAAAAGAGAAAAATGTTCCACAAACGGACGCAGGCCGAACAAGTTGCTTCTGTGAAGTTAAGTTAGCATAAATCTGGTCGCATCAAATCGTTCGGAGCATCGACAGGGATCAGCTACCTGCCATCCGGGAATTCCGTCGAAGGTCTGATTTTTCGCTGTTCAAACTTTTTAATGAATTTGTATACATCAAAATGAGTCCAAAAGCCTTGTTATTTTTTTACTTTAAGGTAAGTATGTAGTTGATTCATCCGCGTAATTAGGTCTTCATTAGGTGCGAAAATATATTCCTGATTATCTTTTGGAATAATTAGTGTAAACTATGGTAAGTTCCATGTAGTGGGTATGAGTCATATACTTATCGTGTGCTAAAAAAAAGGTGGCTAAAATTTAGACTCCATAGATCATTGCTTTAAACGGAACTGCTTATTATACAAGGCGAAAATTAGCCAAATTCGAATCGACTGTGTGTCCACAAAACAATATAGTTCCCCGGATTCCCTTGTTCTTAAACTCCCGTTAATGAAATAGCGACCTTTCTGCACTCAACCTGTCTTTTCTTTTTCTTATTTATTAAAATTATAAATTGTCTGCTACAACAGCTATCAAATATAACACCACACCACCCCATATGAAATGCAGTGCATGGATATGGGCAGTACCGCAACTTAGCCGGGCTTCAGCAGGAATGGGCGCTTCTTGAGCGCGCAGCTGTGAGTTTTGAGCGTTTTATATATATTTCGAACTTGACCCTTCCAATGCATCCACGAAATCGACCGCACATTTGATCAATCCCTATGCGTGCGCATGTGTCACTGCCCTTAGAGCCATTCTGATCACCATAACGTTCGTGTTTCTAATACATTCAGAACATTTACCCCCCCCCCCCCCTCCCTTTCTGATCAATTCCCATGATGCGTACGCGTCGCTGCCCTTAGGGTCATCATCATCATCAGCAGCAGCAGCATCAAGAAGCAGGGCAGTGAGGATGCCTTCGGTGTGCTCGTCGGAAGCGCCCATCGACGCTGGAAACTTGGAAGGAGGAGGAGTAGGAGGCTCGGTTCTTGTGACGATGCCCGAGCCGGCGCCCGGCGACATCGTCAGCGTCGACAGGTCGGCTCGCGCTCAGCTGCCCGCGATCCTCGAAGAGCTAGCGACGCGAGCAGCGCAGGGACCAGCGCTACGTGATCGTCGGCTGCCTGCTCGTCTCGCTCGCGGTCGGCACGGTGGTGGCCGTGCTCGCTTCGCGCCTCTCGCTGGACGTGTCGCCCGACCGCCGGCCACCGCCGCCACCGCCCGTGGGACCTCCGCAAAGACCGTCGCTTTCAGACGCGGCCGACGAGGGATCCGCGGCGGATGGGCAGCGACCTCCCCCTTGGGACGTATTGCTGCCCAACGGCGTATTCGCCAATCAAAGCGCCTCCGCGTGAATCGACGCCAGATCCGGAAGTGACTGGGGAGACTGTCCTCGAAGTTATGGGTTTCTTGAAAAGTTACGGGACTCAATCAGGCATTTACACTGCATCATCGCTACCTGAAACAGGCAGACTCTTGTGACTATACTGCATGTTCAGACGCGCATTCCAAACGCGCGAGAGCCGAAAGCGGTGGAGGCGTGAGCTTTGCCTCCGTAAACAAGTATACCGTTCTAACGTATCCATGCGTATGCACTACCGGGGATATATGGCCAAGAGCACCACTGTAGCCGACATAATGCCTGCTGTTTTTGGATAATATGAGTATCGATGATTGCGAAAATGGATGTTTCCTGCGGATCCGTTGAGTCAGTATATTAGCGACTTTTGTAAACGCATGCCCATCACTCTGAACGCAGTCGCACGTGGTTATATTTAACACGCGCGTCCATTTCCGCGTACCATGTCCAGACAACAAAACGAAACTTTGCAAACTATACGTATAATAGAACGTCTAACTTGAACAAATAGTTGCGTAAAACTGAGTTCAGCTGCCCATTAGCGCAGCTCCTCCCCACTACAGATGTCATCTTCTATTATAATAAATCGCCACGCGACGTTATATACCGTTATTTCGTTCACAAACGCGCTATACGTTACTGAAAGCGTCCGTGCGCTGACAGATGCAATGCGTCACGCAGTGCATATTTCGTTCAGGTAGGCTTGCCTGTCCTGAAACTTAAGTCCTGTACGTGTCATCGATACACGGTGCTTCAACTCCGTCCCGCGGGCAAGCAGCAACGTCACCGCGCTCGAGCTACCTTCCGTCGCCTGATGATGTCCCACGCACTGTAGTGACCATCCTTGTCGTCTTCGCCGACATCGACGAACCGGGACGCGTTTGCGTGCTGCGACTCGTAGCTCCCTGTCCCGCCCCTGTATTCTAACGTGCTGGGTCGAGCGTTGTTCACCGAATCGGCGAATAACATGAGCCGCGCGATGACCACGAGCAGGACGAGAGCGATGGAGCCGAGCATCAGGGCCGAGCCGATGATGACGCGCCGCTTGTGGCGCTCTTGCTCTCGCTGCATCTCCTCCAACACAAACGACAAGGAGGGAGAGGTCGGCGGGACACTTCCAGGGCTGCGGAGCATCCTCTGAACGCCGCAGCCGCCGGGTGTCGGGCCCGCGCCTACAGACAACGCATCCTCTGTGGCCGCGATGCCGTCGGGAATCTGTCCACTCGCCGCAGCGGTTGCCGGGTCGCTAGTGTTGTCGATCTCTGGCCCTGAGGCAGGCGCGTGAGCCATTTGAAATCTGCTCTCCCAATCGTAATACCGCTCCGGAAAAGGTGCTTGCATGTTCGTGACCTGCAGAGCAGCAGTAGCGGTAGCGGTCGCTGCTCAACCAGAACAATCGAGGAACACGCGCCCGGATCAAGGTGCTGATGATGATGTCACGAACCTAACACACATGGTTCATACCCACCTAATGGTCCTGAGGTCTTCTTTTTGCGCCGCAAGCGCCAAAGTGACATATGCTCAGCGCATCCAATTAACCTCCGCATGGGGGTTGTTCGTAAATCTTTTTAAAAATCTCTGGAAAAATAAAATTATATAAAACGATGTTTAGAGCAGTATGAGACAAATTAGATATCAGAGCATCAGTTTAGTGTATAATAATCGATGGTGGTGTTGTTTTTTTGCGGTTATATGTCCCAAAACTGTGATATAATTTTGGGAGACGCCGTAGTGGAGGGCTCCAGAAATTTTGACCAGCTCGCGTTCTTTAACGTGCACTTACATAGCACGGTACACGGGCCTCAACATATCGCCTTCATCGAAATGCAGCCGCCGCGGCCGGGATTCGATCCCGCGACCCTCGGATCAGCAGACGAGTACCGTAGCCACTAGAACACCATGGCGTGATCTAGTGGCCATTAGGACTTCATATAAACAGCTTCGCTGTTTAAGCTTTTCGTTGTTTCGTCCGTATCACGCTTATGACCTTGAAATGACCTTGCCCAGCAACCAAGAGACACTGCATCTACTAGCAAAACCTTGTATGGCCTCGACAGCACGCTACATCACGTAAAATGACGTCACAATGACACGTGACCTGAAGAAGATGACGAAAAAGAAGATGGAGATGAACAAGATGTTGATGATGATGATTAAGACCCGGACCTGCCAAGTACCCATCAGCTTCGCTGCTTCACTAGCCTTGAGCAACTAGTGCAAGCTGCGCTTTTTTGAATGAATATGTCGGTACCCCATTCGATATACGGATATGAGCCGCAAAAGAAAGAAAGAAAGAAAGCAATCATGTGAAGGTGAAGTGCAAACCCGCATGGGAAACAAGCTAAGGAACGCCGAACGCAAGGGTCTAGCGCAGTTTTGAGGTTCGCCTCTGCAATTTTTTTTATACGTTACTATAACGAGGGGACAGCACGATTCAGCTCAAGGTCACCACCAACATAGACACGTGCGGCTTTCGCCTTCAAAAGGAGATAGAGAGAGAGAGAAAAAAAAAACCTAAATGTAGTTTCGCCTAGTGCTAAATATGCTGAAACAGCGAAGCTGTGGTTCTCCTGTTTCCTTTGTGATTTTCTGCGACTGTTCATCCCCCCAACCCCAGCCTCCCTTTTCCTTTGCGCCAAATGACAACTTTCTCTCTTTCCCCCTTGACCTTCGCATAATCGCTATCATGGAGCAGTAGCCCTGAGGGCAAGAGTTGGTCGAATGTGGATGCGGCCAGCGGGTCGAGGGCAAAGCTTTCTGCACATCAATTTTCACGATTCTCAAAATCTTGATATGAAAACACAAAGATTAGACACTGCTACCCCCTTGCCGACTCAAAAAATGCGACGATCTAATCAACCACTTAGGCGCAGATTTTTTCTCCAAGTCATCAGGTGTGTTATTGTTGGTAAGCAAGTGCTAATAATTTTTAATGTGGCAAGTTTACCTGTTGCAAATCAGGCAGAAAATATGTCAACACAGAGCCTGACCATAAATAACAGGTTTATTAGGATAGTCACATGGTCCCCATCACAAAACAAGAGTAAAACAGCAAGGTGTACATAGTACTATCCGCTTAACCACATCTATGAGGAAACAAGTGTATGAAGGCAAAATGGTATCACACATACCTGCAGACAGTAAACACACAAAGACATTGGACATTTGAAACACACTGAAGTGTGAGTGAGTATTCAGCATGTTTAAATACTTAATTGGAGAACATTATGGTACGGCAAGTCAGTAAAGAAAAACCTTTGTTATAATAAAGGTGACTTATACTAGGTTTCCAGCATGCTAAAATTTCTTCATTATGGTTAAATAACCTTGTTACACCTAATATTCGCTATATAATCATATACCATGGATTACACATTGATATTCACAGAAACGTTTCAGGTTTACTTTTTTAATGTGCTATAATTGATTATGCTCATGTTAACTGCATCAAGGTTTCATTGCACATGTTTGGCAGGAAGGATGCACATAGCATGAGTATGAAAAGCGTCCCATGAAAAATTGCACAGTATATATGTTAGTCTTAAGGCACTTCAATGCAAACGTGATGCTGCAGTATGGCATGAGTGAACATAAAATACACCACTTCCATAGGACAAGGCAACAAGAAAAGTATCAACCAAACCGCATGACCTTGCTGTGCATTGGGTCAAATAAGCGTAAGAAATACAACACGCTGTATTAGGCACATGAGAACAATAAATACAAGCCAAGGTTGCAGTAATATTAATAAATATATGTCACTTCCCAAACCTTATAAATAACAATAAAAACGGAACATGGTGCCATTCACTTCAGAACACAGCAACTAAATGTCAATGTAAGAATGCACAGCATTGAATAGACATCATACAAACTGGTATGCTCAAGCAAACCCTTATGCAGGCATCGCATCATATGCAAACATTGCCCACATGTACTATCACAGTTTAAATGAACCACTCCAAGCAGCAGAATTAAAAAGGAACCTGGAGACTTCCCTACATAAAATTCTTGTTAGTGAAGCAAGAATTAATAAAACCCACCACAGCTGCTCGATAAAATATCAATATGACAGAGAACATTGGCAGAACAACATAAAGCTCAAAAAGCAGCCTTTAAACAAAATTGCCATCACAACATACAAGTAGCTAAGAACATCAACATTACAATCAGAAAGGTAGTGTGATACAATAAACATATACATGGAATTATTACAGAGAAAATAATGATGACAATGAAAAGAAAATGCCACCACGATCATACTCCAGAAAAAGAAAGTGAGCAATGCCAGTATGCATATGAAGCATTACACACAGGTGTAATGCTTCCTTCTTTCAAAAGTGACAAACATCAACACTTTTTAAGAATGACCTTCTCATGTTCATAGGTAAGGTAACATTTATGTCACACACACATCTACATTTATTGTCAGTATGGAAAGGCACATCAATGGTCAGCAATGCAATCTGAGTACATAGTGTTAGTTTAGAATAGAGCAAGAGCTTGCTTATTCATTAGGTCACATATAGAACTACCCCTAAATGGGAATGCTAGTATAGCCATTAACACATACTAATAAATAACTTAGGTCTGGTTCACATGATATGCTAAAAGAAAATAGATGTACGTCAACAAAGCTTCTAGCATGGACTTAGGAATTTTGCAACGCTACTGAAAATGGTAGCCGCACTCAAGTGTAATTGTGTGACAAGAACAGTGACCCAAATGTTATCCATGTACAGACAGCTTGGAGCCTATAACTGTGCAGAACTTGTGGCAGTTGTCTTACTTTTCACAAAAGGGTAAATGCAGTGGCACTCGGATACCACAGTAAGCGCAAGTAGGGAGACCTCATGGCATGCCGAGAAGCAGCATCATCTTCCATCAAGGTATGGTGCCAGTAACTGCTACCGTGGCCTCTATGATTGGAATTATCGTGGAGGGTGGTTCTAGGCAACCAACTGGTTATGCCATTGCATAAGCTCGACCCAACCATGAAATGAGCTAGATGAACATTGTCACATATGCACAGAGGGCAACCCCTTCACTCTAATAGGCAAAAAAAAAATAAATAAAAGAGGCAGAGAAATGCCTAATGCCTTAGTGGCACAGCAAAAGCTGGACCTGATAACAAATCAATCCCATTATTATGAGACGTTTCCAGGAACATGTTGCTGAAAAAATCACTAATAAGAAAATATACTTTTGATATCAGATGTGTTCATGAACTCTCATTAAAGATGTCACCGGAATCCAAATTGACAAGAGGTAGGCATCACAGTAACCACAATTTTCAGATGCCTCTTTCCTTATCTTAAGTGTTAAACAGTGATAAAAGCTTACACACTGATGTAATGTGACAGCGGTACCCCAGATTAAGATTCACCAAGACATAGGTGGCAATAATTTGTGTGCCTTTGTTTGTTTGACATAGTCACATAAAAGCCTGCAAAGAACAAGCATCTAGTATCATACTACTGTACAAAACAGAGAAGGAATCAAATATTCCGAGTTGGATGATTTCACGCCAACTTATGTCAGCTAGTGAGTCACTAAGTAAATGTGAGGCAATTTGTTCTTTTACCCGTAGTGCCTCTAAAACTGCGTTTTCCCCCCTCACACACATCAGAAAAGCAAAAGATGAGAAAGATCTCATGTTTACATTTTGTTATTGGTCAAGGAGCAAACAAAATGTAGGGAAAAGAAGCATATGAACAATAAAAAAAGAACACAAATTCTAATTTCATTTACACTCACATCTCTGAGTCCCTTCGCCACCTACTCCGAATTTCCAACCTTACATCAGTGTTTCTTATGTTCCCATTACAGGGGTAATTCATCTGTCCCTGCTATAAGCTCACTCTTCATGAATTGCATAGAACGAAAGGAAGATCATAGGCATGTACAAAGTACTATTGAAAAACAATCTACGGTTTTATAAAATTTGGTTATTAAGAAGGTGTCTCAATATAATAGTTTCATTCCTTAGAAATGAACTTTAAAAGTTCCATGCTTTGACACACTTGTTAAGAAAGAAAACAATATCAAAGCATTGGCATCATCGACATACCGGAATGCTGTTTCATTCCGTTCTTTCTTATTTACACAATCACAGAGTAACACATCTATCAGCAAGCTGAGGAATGATCTTGCAACAGCTGCCATGGTTCTCTTTACTGCTTGCTACTTAAACAAAGGACACAAGGGAGGCATATAGTCTGTTTCAGAAGTTCCGTGCAGCACTGTGGAAGCTACAGCCCTCTTCGGCCAATCCGGAGGGCGAACACATGTTAAACGTGTCCTTCCGCGATCTGTCATCTGCCAATGGCGGGCACTGCAGTGGCAGCTGCAGCCCTGGGAGGAGGAAAGTGAAGCAGGGTGTGCGTGTCTGAACAATGGCATTCCGTCTCGCTTCGGAAGGACTCTGCGTTCGACGGCCTCGTAGCCTTGGGTCTGCTGCACGGAACTCCTCAGACAGACTGTAGAGCTACCAGCACTTGTGTATTGTTCTTCTTTTGATTGTCCTCCTTTTTGTTTTGTCGAGTATTCACCTGTACCAACTAGCTCAACTGGCTACTGTACTTGCAGCCACTGTACAGCTGCTGTCTTGGCAGGGACAACCTTATGTGTCAAAAATGTAGACTCCAGTGATTTCCACTTGTTTGACTAATGTTAATCACTTCAACTTCATGCATAGTGCTAGTTCCCAAAACAAAATCAGAACTGCGAATTGCAAGAGTGTACATCTCGCACCGTATGAAACCAATACCTTCGCATAAGAATTGGTACAACGACAGGGAGTAAAGAATACATGAGGTAATGATGGTTAGTCTGTGTAATGCCTCTCTACTTGAAAGTATTGGTAATGCTGTGCAAAGGAAGCAACAGTGCACCTGTCCGTTGTTGTACACCTTTCTAAATGTATACATGCTCCTGCCTTGATTGGCACATATCCAAAGTAAACATCAAACGGGTTCACACTTGGCTCTGAAGCATGAAAACTTCCATTAATCTGAATACGTTACCCGGGTGAGCTCTGTACGTAGTCTGGCAACACAGGACCCCACATTTGCTCTCCAACAAAGAACCAACAGCAAAGTAAACAAGCACATATGTGCAAATATTCTATGCGTGTGAACAATTAGTACAATCTAGCCGAAGACATCAGTACAAGAGTGCATGTTTGGGACCAGGAAAACCTGAGGGTAATTGTACAATCTGAGAGAGGGAAACCTGCAATTAGTATCGGCATTCACCTGCAAATTAATGTTAACGACACCAGTTCCCCCAGTCCTAACATGGGAAACTCCCAGAAATAATACAAGCGCCTAGCTTTCTTGATATGCAATATACTACTTTAGGAAATACCTAAGTAACCATTAAGACACATCACTGGCACATGTTACACTCAATTGTGGAGAGAGTACAGCAGCTCAGCACAAACAGCGACCTCGTGCAAGTTTTCCCATTAAATAATAAGACTAATCTCCTTGGAAGATGGCAGAGTTGTGAGACAAAGAGCCTGCACACTCCAGCAGCCAGCAGTGCAGTTTCTCCAGTTCTCCTCACAGATGAGAAAACACAATTCAAGCAAATGAAAGCCTCAAAAAGAAAGCCGGAGGGAGAACAAGAGTGACAGTTAGGTGTGCCAGTAAACCATGCCCCTGTATCTGCTTGCCTTCACTGCACCTTCAAGTGTACCGTCATGTTTCGGCCTGTGCGCGCGAGCAGCTTCTCGGAGAGTGGTGAGCTAACTTCGAGCCAGGTGTAGCCCGGTGTTAGGGCCACTTCCTCGACAGAAGCCTTGCAGGACACCAGCACGCAGAGGCACATGCCATCGTTTTCTCCCCCCCCAGCAGTTCCATTGTGCTCCACAGAGAGTACACCAAGCGGCTTGTGAGGTGGTGGTTCGGAGCTGAACATGTTCTGAAAGTTGTTTTTACTATTATAATTAACTGCCAAACATAAACATGTACGCAAGTTGCAGGGAGACAACAGAAAGCAGGCTGAAAATAGCCACTAGGAGGGGCACACTGCCTGTTGACTATTTAGGGATGAGGGTACTTCAACAGAAAATAGTAAGGGAGGAAAAGCTGACACAGATAAGCAAATTACAAGTGTCACAGATAAATGTAAAGTACTAGCAATGGGGCAGCCATGCCTGAACAAGACAAAAAAGGCCCAGAATGAGGCCAAGTCAGTTTAGCAAAGAAAATATACAGCACAATGAGTCTCGTCCCCCCCCCCCCCCCCTTGTCAAGATTACCAGCCACTCAAAAACAGTCAATGAAAATCACGCACGTAGTCACAGCTGTCAGTATGTACAGTCGACTCCCGTTAGTACGAAGTTGACGGGGACCGCGAAAAACTTCGAATTAACCGAACTTCCAATTAACCAAATCGGGCAAAAACGGACATTTTCATTAATTCATTTGGAAAAGGAATCTGCTTGCGGCATCTTGCCGCGGAGAGCAAGTTTTGCAGACTGTAGACGTGGCCGAGTGCTGTTGCTCTCTGCAGCAAAAAACCGCTGCGCGAGGGCAAGCCCCGCAGCTACATCAGCGGCTGTAGGTTGCGGCTCGCTTGAAACATCGTCGTCCAAGTAACTTTCGTCAGCAGCCTTGTTGGGCCGAACGATCCCGAGTATTTCGGTGTCCGTCAGCGCACCACACGTTTCAACTTGACTGTCAACGGCAACGTATTCTCCGAAAGGGACGAGCTGGTCGAAGACTATTGTCGTCAAGTTCGGTTGTGTGCGCTTCCTCCGCTGGAGAAGACAAACCACCTCCATCTCTCGAGGCACTTGCACTAAAACCGCAGGTCCTGAAGCAGTTCGCGATCGTCTCCTCTTTAACACAACCCCATGCTCGCGCTAGCATGTGGATAGCACTGAGGCGGCTCACCTCGCACTGCGTGGAGTTGTCCATGCACAAAAGCATCCGCTCGAGAAGGTGCTTTTGCGTACAGTCATCCATCGGACGAAGAAAAATTTTTAATGTCTAATATCGCCGCAAGCGATAAGGCTTTTGCTGCTACGATATCGCCACTGAGCCGAAGTTGGTTGCTCCGGGCCTCCCTAATCGAAAATGAGCAACGCTTGCTCTAACTCCGGGTGGGCACCGGTGCGCATTCTCATGCATGACATTTTAAATTGGTTGTTCTCAAATGCTTCGAGTGTCGAGCGCTTGTTAATGGTGTTCGAAAGAGCGCTTGATTCCGTTCTTCCGTGCGATGTGCCGCTTGGCGATGCCTCCGTTGCCTCCGTCCTCAACTGCCTTCGAAATCTTAACTTTCGTCGCCAAGTCAAGCGTACGATAACGTCCGCGAGTTGCCATTACCGCGACTATGCAACGATGCCGGCGGGCCGATTCACTACTAACACTCGAGGAAAAATAGATAGACCTAGTACGTCAACGCGACCATGCAAGGCTGTGATTGCGCTGGACGGATGGGCTAAGCCTGCCGCCTCATCATTTTTGGCGCTGTCGTCATCTGCGATGCCGATGCCGCCAGTACCTAACATTGACGCTTCATGAGCTGTGGCGCTGTAGTCAGCTGCGATGCTAGCGATGTAAATTCAGCTCGCAAGGCTGTTTTTCACTTTAATAATACGGAATTTCTCAAACATCATCTTGATCTATAGGATTGAGAAAAAAAATTCTAATTAACCGACACCTTAGACTTCTAACTTCGAATTACCGAGCATTTTTTTCTATTGGCTTGCATGCAAAACTGACGGGACCCCGACTTCACTTCCAATTAACCAAAAATTCCAATTAAGCGACTTCGAATTATCGGGAGTTGACTGTACATGTACAGCCACACTTATATTACAGCTGCTTCTGACATAGAAATGTCTATCAGAAACATTCAAGAATATTCTTCGTAGGCATACAGTACCATATTACTTTTATGCTAATGGCAACAAGAAACATTTTATCTACCTTCTTAAATTTCATAAAGTGCGATATTTGTGTTCATTAGATTAATATTCTAATACAATTAGTTTAACCTCTTGGCTAATCCAGCAAAACATGACTAGTGGTAGCTAGTATAAAGCACTCCTTCAGCACTTCTTACCATTCAAGTAACAGGACCCTTATGCCTATAAAAGCACTCCTGAAGGCATAACTGTAGATTAGCAGGAAGGCAGTCATAATAATTAAGCATGGAGATGCTATGCATACATGTAAGTTGTCACATTCTCGAAAACGTCAAAATGTGCTTTAAGTATAAGTGTAAACAAGGCACTTAATGTAAGCCAGCATTGCGAGGTCAAAGTATGAAAAAGAAAATGAGGGGCCAGCAATAAGGCGTTATTAAGGGAATCCCTTGCAAGAACCTTCTTTTATGCTGTGTATGTTCTGTTATGCTGGCTCTGATGGTAGCATGTTTCACAAATGTTATAACATACATACCGTTCAGCTTTATACTCATTTACATCACAGGCTACATAAGGCCATTTCCCTTTCAAAAGAAGGAATGCACTAGGATTTGCTAAATATGGCAAGTACTCACTGTAAGCTGCCAACCTTGTATGAATACTTTTCCAGGGCAGAACGAAAATAGCTGGTGTTTTTATCGGGAAAAAAAAAGTATCTCTACAATGCCACTCCCTATAGTCCTGGCAAGAGAGTTGCTGCCATTCATGAGAGTCATTAGTGGGGCCACCACTGGCGTCTACATTTTGGTGAAGCATATTCAAAGGGGTCACGAAAAGAATGTGAAACTACCCGGTTGCTATTTTCACTGTCGCAATAGGCATTTGACACGCTGATTCCGAAATATATCCACGCTATATTCAGTCTACATTTGATAACGCCCGTTTAGAGTCCTAGCTTTCTTGTGCTCCCAAAATGACCATGCGACACCACTGGTCGGCACAGGCACTATACAGTGGTGTCACCTCAAGACGTTTAAAAACGTAAACATGCAGCTAACTTTCATTTGCTCTAAAATAACAGATTTATATGAAACCTAGAAAGTAAGGGAATAGTTGGACCCCGTGTCACTGGCCAGACTGAAATTATTGAAACACGTTTCACTTCATCAGTGAAAAAGAAAATCTTGATCTTTTACAAGAATCTCATCTCCCTTTTTCTGCAACGGATCAGTTATACAGCCGAACCTCGTTATAACGAACCCAGACATAATGAACTATCAGACGTAACGAAGCAATTGCAATTCCCCTTGAAATTCCTATTGATGAAATTGATATTGGTTATAATGAACTAATGGTTATAACAAAGTAATTACCTCTCCCCCTTCAACTTCTTTATAATGAGGTTTTACTATAGTACCTTCAAGCCTATGACGCAGCCAGGAGGAGTTGGGGAGGTTCCAAACCTTCCTCTCCAAATATTTCGCTTTGTGTATGCATGTATAGACACATGTACAAACATATACATATATAAGGGCGAAACTCCCCCCAAAATAATATGCAGTCTGCACCCCTGCTTGCAACATCTCAAACACATTTAATTGCTTTCCCTATATAAGACATCTAGAATTTCTTAAAACTTTCAAGAGAGCTGTACCACACAGCTAGTCAATAACAGTGTAAAAGTGTGAAGATAAACCTACCTGGATGAACCTTTTCAGTGCTGTGTGAATGCTCCGTGATGGATTGATTTCACAGGTAGGCAGGTGTGCAACGCCCTTTTCTGACACAAGCACATGGAGGAGGTTGCTGCACGAATGTGAACAAAAATATGTGAGACTTCGCTCACACTATTTACAGAGCCTGCTAGTGCACATTATACTAATGGTGCCCATGCTATCAATGTGGGCTGTGCTACGCAAGAGTATATCATGCAGTCTTCTGTGCAACACAGGAAAGTCCTGTGTTGACTAACAGGAAGACTAACAGGAAGTTGAAGTTCTCCTTCGACCAATCAGTGGACCTCTGCCTCTGCTGACGTCTCCAGAAAACACGTCGCTGCCCCTTGCTGTCATCGAGGCTTGAGAATGCCCGGAGAGGCGCACGGGACTGTTTTTAGAGTTTGTGGCGTGGCTGCGGCATGCAGCACTGCCGCATTTCGCGTCATTCATCATGATGGCATTCTCAACTTGATGTATTTGTTAACTTGAAATGTTAGGGGCCCTTTAAACAATTCTGACTTGTAAAAACAGAACAACTGGAGACCAGGCAAAGAAGCCCTTGAAAATTCAGGAAGACAAGCAAAGCGAGCAATAACAAACCCTTCAGGTTAACTTGTTACAGCAATACAGGTAGCATTACTCCACTTCAAGCAGCCAAGGCATGCCCTCAGCTTCTTCATGGTGGTACAGCGCGAAACAAACGGGGAAGTCCCCGTGGCATAATTTATCTCAGCACACTTCTAATCTCTCTTGTTCTAATTTGATAAATCCAGAATCAATGTAGCGTGCAGATGCAGCATTGCTTCAAATCGACTCTGTTTACTTTTTCAAAGAGTTGAATGATTCATGACAAATGAATGGCACATGTATAGCAATACCTTTGGCAAGAGAAATTATGAGCCTCGTCCTGTCATTTTCTTCGCCTAGTGGTCTGTTTTTTATCACTAAATGTTCAACCATCAAAATGTTTTGGCTATTTCTCCTTTCACTCCAGTAAGTGTATTTGTTTTTAAACCAATATGAAGAAGGCAAGCAAATACTTTGGAGATATATAACACTGGCAAGTGTGGAAAATTGGTAGGTCAATGTGGATGTGAACCACTGTTTGAAGTAATGTCTGTTTTATTTCGTTACAAGGTATGATATTTGATTTTAAACCAATATGAAGAAGGCAAGCAAATACTTTGGAGATATATAACACTGGCAAGTGTGGAAAGTTGGTAGGTCAATGTGGATGCGAACCACTGTTTGAACTAATGTCTGTTTTATTTCGTTACAGGGTATGATATGTGATTTTAAACCAATATGAAGAAGGCAAGCAAATACTTTGGAGATACATAACATTGGCAAGTGTGGAAAGTTGGTAGGTCAATGTGGATGCAAACCACTGTTTGAACTATCATCTGTTTTATCTTGTTACAGTATGTTTAACTCATGAAATAATGGAAACATACATCATTTCAAAGCACAGTGCTATATGCATAAGCCAGCTGCCTGTGCACCTACTCGATCAAGAATTGTTATTCCTCGATGTAGCTAATTATTGCACCGGTTCTCAGAAAAGTGTGCATGAAGCTTGGGTCTGATGACTTTCTTGATATGATTATCGTTTTGTTTTAGCTTTTGCACCTTTAGGTGTCTTTGCTTGTGACACATGCATGTTTCATGCTCAGTGCATCATCAATATAGTCATGAGATGAGTGTGATGCATGATGTCCTTGTTATTATAAGAGTTATATATCCTGAATAAAAAAAAAATGGTTTGAACATAGCACTTGTCTTGTCTGCACCTTTTTCTTTTGTCTTTATTTTATGCACCACACATTTGCAGTTATACGAAAAATTGTTTGCATAGACCTGCAGAAAACAATATAGGATCCTGGCTGTTAAAGTGACACAAAGTAAACTCTTTCTTACTGGCACTGTCATGTTAGCCACAGTTTACTGCATGCACAAAGAACAATCCGACTGTTTTTAATGAGATCTGTGCTAGCTACTGCACTCACATCTCACACGTAAGGCAGTGCACAGCTGCTAATAAGGCACTTATGTTTCTAGTGCTGATATTCGTCAGAGGAGGCTGCTGAAGTAAGCCTTTCATTACTGCAAAAAGCCACAGTTCCAATTGATTAACTGACATAATGATTAACTCAAGAAAGATACATACAAGAAATTCTTGAAATGGGTAATGTTTAATCCATCAATTTGCAGTGAGGTTCATTACCATTTACTTTGAAATGTAAGAAAATTGCTAATGTCATAGGGGTAGAATTTTACATTTTACTGCCTGCTCATGTAACAGTACGCTGTATTTACTAAGTACAGCTTTTGACTGTGTTTTAGAATCCTAACTACAATGTCTGATCAAGCTAACCAAGATATAAGTTAGCAAGTCCTTGGACTGGTCATATGGCAGCCATTGGCTTGCATTAAGCTTGTGTTAAAGCCATATTCCAGATGAATTTCTTTCCAGAATATTGAGTGGTTCTTGGCAGGCCGTGCCAGTAGAAAGTATTCCCTTGTAATCCAATGTCATCGTCCTGACTGCTCAACGAGCAAAGGTGCAAGTAGGTCTACAAGATATCAGTAGAATTATTGGCCTGTGCAACAATGGCACAAGCTCTCAAAAAACATGAGAAAAGGCTGCATTTTAAACTCACTTAGCCTTTTTGCGAATGATGGTGACCAGGCGCAGGCAGAGCTTGGAATGCGGCCTTAGGGCTGGCATGATGGGTGGATGCCACGGCTGGCTGGTTTGAGTGCTATGGTAAAAGCGGGCACGTTCAATCACAGCCAAGATGTCCCTGCAACGGAGGCTTAGCTGTTCCACATCCCCGACCCAAGCTGCCTGCAGTGACTCGGAGTCGGCCTTTGAGACCGTCTTCAGCTCTCCTCCTGGAAATAGCAAGGCAATAATTGTCACAATAATGTGAGTATCATAATAAACGAACATAAGCCTTGCAACACCATGGGTTTGCAAGAAAAGCATGCAGCATGTCAAGAGCCAACTGATGAAACATATGAGAACCAGTGTTAAAAGGACACCACAGAGGAGAAAAAAAAAGAGAAACATTCTTTTATATTAGTAAACAAACCTTTCAATATACTGATAACACCCCTCCAGCCATGAGAAAATGTTTGGGAACCAAGAAACTGTGCACAAGGAAAACCCAGGTGGCAACAGCGCCTTCATGCAGTAATTCATTGTGATGTCACAGATTTTTACAGTGTCTGCAAGAGCCTACATAGCTCTTAGTGAAAATTAAGTGCATTGTTCTCTAACAGGGCCAAAAACTCAACACACCAAATTTCAGGAGTTCTTCACGAATTTCACTCGAGTCTGTTTTCCATTAATTACAACCTCTTGTTAGCAAACGATTCCCAAGGACCCAACTATCAAATTACGTTGCCAGTGCTGCAGTTCAATAAATTTCGACAATGATAATTATGTAAAAATGATACCGGCTATTCACCAGTGAGCTCTGGTTCCATTTTCAGGCAGTTTTATTTAACTACAGCTCATTTCTGAAGGTCCACGGCATGCCTAACTTGTTTATCTGGCCTTTTCAGCCAGTTTCCAGCAGTTTTGGTTTCACTTCTCCTTATTATCTCCACAAGAGGGCCACATTCGATGTCGGCACCGGTGCTCACGGTAGTCTCTCCGGCCACTACCATCACATCATCGTCCGACGTGACTGCATCACGGGAAGAATGTTCCGCTCGAAAGTTCATGTACTTTGTGTACACAAAGTTCTATTGCCAGCTAGGCACTACGAGTCCAGGAGCGTGGTGGATTGTTTGGTATATGCGTCATTATACCGCCAAAACACGTTGATCAAACTGATCAATGGGTTTCTATGTGTATACCAAACAATCCATCGCACTCCTGGACTTGTAGTGCCACCTGGGAAATAGTACACTAACTATATTTGCTGTTTCTGCATGGTTAACGTTACCATCGCGTGGCAGGGACATTTGAAGAGCGCGAGAGCCCAAAGGTCGAAGCAGTTGAAGCACACGTGAGCCATGCGGCAAGGAGTGATGGCTTGGACCCAGAGGTCGCAAATTAGTTGAGGTGTTGCAGCTGTGCATGTGTCTGCAAGGAACACGTAGCCAAAAGAATTTTCGAAGAACAGTGCAATAATAGTGGAGTAAGATGTGTTTCATGGGCTAAATGTAGTCGCCGCCCATTTTGCTCTTCCCTTCGCTACGCACCATCTGGCTGCTCTCGTCTCCTCCTCGACAAGCTGTTCTCCAAATACCGTATCACATGACACGCCATCACCAATGAGCTCTGTTGCTTGTGAGCCACCCAGCAAAGCGTGCCGTTAATGGCCTTGCCAATAAATCTGCATGGTGACAAGCAGTGTGCAAGCCATGTTAAGAACCTACATGCTCTTGTTCTCCCAATGGAATCCGCCAAAAGGCATAAGAAAGCAATGCAACGAGGAAGAGGAGGGAGCATGCGTAATTGCTTGCAGGTCTTACAAGCAGTAGTAATTTCTCATTCAACCGTACGAGAGTGCCTGCAACTGACGACGTCACGAAATGCATACTGCTGATGTCATGGCAAGCAGTGTGTGCCAGAAAAGCCAGGAAATGGGCATGGGACTGTTTTTTTTATTCTGTGGCGCGCCCACGGCATGTAGCACTGCCACATTTAGAGTCAATAATGGTGAGGGCATTCAGATTTTGATGCGCATGTTTACTTCAAATAGTGAAACATATGAAAGGTGGTTTAGGGGCATTTTAACATCTATTAGAGCAAAGAGCAGGGCTTGAACGGAAGTGCCCAGCAATGTAAACAGTATGAAAAAGGCAACAATATGCTGTTGGCATGCCACTTTGCATGCCTATTCTAAGTGACAACCTTAAGAATTAAGTACTGGCACATCTTAAAAAAAACAAACCTGCACCTGTGCTACGTTCTATCATGCTTCAAAACATAATTTGCCCATGAAGTACCAATACTCCAAACAAGTTCACTTCCGTAATGATGCAGAGGAGATGGGTGGGCATGATAGTGTCTGGAAAAGTCATTATACCATTGTACTACTAAACAGCACTGTGTTTGTTATGGCAGTTGTTATCAACAACGCAATCACTAAAAACGAAAAAACCTCACTTGGCACTTAAACAGACTGTGCTTGTTTAGAGGCACACAAAAGGAGAGCATTAAATAACAAGTCTATATTTATAAAGTATTCTTCAAGAACACTATTTTGATAGATTATGTGTAGGCTAGTGTATATCAAAATTATGCTGTACGTCAGTTTTTAGCATAGAATGACGCTCAGAGTTATAGTTTCTGGATTTTGTGCCCATATCTAGAAATGTTGTTGTTATATGGGGTTTAACATCCCAAAACCAGCTCTGATTATGAGACACGCCGTAGTGGAGGGCTCCGGAAATTTTGACCACGTGGGGTTCTTTAACCTGCA
Source organism: Hyalomma asiaticum (assembly GCA_013339685.2). Taxonomy (NCBI): domain Eukaryota; kingdom Metazoa; phylum Arthropoda; class Arachnida; order Ixodida; family Ixodidae; genus Hyalomma; species Hyalomma asiaticum. The sequence continues at coordinate 107,408,147 of CM023486.1, forward strand.
CTGAAATCGCACAGTACACGGGCCTCAACATTTCGCCTCCATCGAAATACAGCCACCGCGGCCGGGATTCGATCCCGCGACGTTCGGATCTGCAGCCGAGTGCCATAACCACTAGACCACCATGGCGGGGCTCTAGAAATTATATGAACACCACTGTGACATCATCGGTTTCATTACCTGTAATTTGTTTTTGTATGCCCCGCCACGGTGGTCTAGTGGCTAAGGTACTCGGCTGCTGATCCGAGGGTCGCGGGATCGAATCCCGGCCGCGGCGGCTGCATTTCGACGGAGGCGAAATGTTGAGGCCCGTGTGCTGTGCGATGTCAGTGCACGTTAAAGAACCCCAGGTGGTCGAAATTTCCGGAGCCCTCCACTACGGCATCTCTCATAATCAGAACTGGTTTTGGGACATAAAACCCCACAAAACAACAACAATTTGTTTTTGTATACGGGCAATTGTGGTTCGTTAAGGTTGTTGAAACCTGCTAGGTTCAGTCTTAGGCTCTTAGAATAAAATGTAGTCCACGTTTATCTGTATTAGCTAGGCACTAGCTGGCACCATCAAAATTCATGATGTCACAGCAACGAGATGCAGGAACATGAAAGTATTATCACCACTTGTCTGTCATTTGTGCCTCTTTTCTAACTGATACAACCTCTTCTAACATTCTTGTTTTGATGTTGCAGAAGGTTAATTGATGATACAGCCAAAGTAATTTTCCATGTTAGAGAAAAAGTTAAGAGACATGCCCTTGTCAAGTGGCTAATCTCATTTTTCACCAGCGCAGCTAACAATGCGTAGTCAGACAAGGTTTAAGCAAATAACTCAAGTGCTTTAATGCATCACCGCATTGATCTAGAAATAAAGATCAATGCAGTGATGATACAAAATCAAGAAAAAATCAATAAAGGCGAAAGTGCCACATTTCTCAACATACTGCGTCTCTGACATTTAATTCTGCGAACACTTAAGTTCAGGACGCAGTTATAGCAAAGGCAATCTACTGAGGTACATGTGCACAGCAAGGCATTTAGATTGAAAGTACTGCGCCTGTGCCATACACAAGCAATAAATGCTTATTTCATAATGAAAGCAACAGGACATTTTCTAAGCGTGCAAAAAAAATTTAGGTGTCGTCACTCTTTCTATGTGCCCACCTCCAATGCAATCCTTTCAGTGTGTCGCCAACCAATAAGTAACGTCAAATGTTCCATTTGTAACATTGTCTTCAAGAAATTTTGAAAATTGGGCACAGACAAATTTGTCTTGGGCGTCTTTTTTATGAATGCCACTTTGGAGAAATACCATTCACTATCAGATCATCAAGGTGCTGTGAAAAGTTTAAACAACAGAGAGCTCAACCAAGTTACTTTCCTGAAATTTACATTTTTGCGTCAAACAAATGCTTGTTCATTTAGTTTGAGCTTGCAGGCACTTGAACAGTTGTGTTGGTGCCATGGCAAATTCTGAAATCCTGGCCGAAACTCTAAGTGTTCGCAATTCAGGCTGGAGGTTCTGACTCCTGATTAAATATCTGCAGCTGAGAACCAATATTTCATACTCACCAATTACTGTCCCAATGAAAACAAATCTGTACCACTGGCCTTGTGCAGTTTCGACCATCAGGAGTGTGGAGGGGTCGAAATCTAGGCCGGTTTCTTCCATTACCTCTCGCTTTGCAGCCTCCTAAAATGCGAAAACAGTAAAGTGACAAAGATGTAACGGACGTAAAAGTATCTTGTGTCACTGTGACAAAGGCCCCAAGTTGGATCAGCATAGGACAGAATTTCTTAATGTGGATGTATCACGGTGTCGAAGCTAGAGATTATACGTGTCACACGGTCACTTTCGATCGCGATCGGGCCCGGTCTGAATCGATTTTCTTGACCACGATTGGCTCCTTTGCGCAAGCTCCGGGGTGGTGTCAGCCGCGGTTGAAAAACCTGCTGTTAATCGTCAGCACAGTCAAAGCTGTGCCGTGCAGAATCGGTAAAATATATCCTGCGATCCATCCGCACCGCGTCCGATTCGCGTGGACTCATTCTACAGGGATATTCGACACGGCCGTGTGTTGAACGACAAAACGTTGAACTTAATTAGAAGAGGCAGCAACTTACAATTATGTTTTCGCCGGGCTCCATTCGTCCAGCAGGCAGGTACCATGTGCCCGCGCAAGAACTTTTCGCTTCCTGCATCATAAGGACCTCGCCTTTTTCGTTGATGGCGACTGCGGCGACGATGTAAGTCACCGATTTCTTGACAACTGGTTTGTAGTCAGGTAGCACGGCAGACTCTATTCCTTTAGCAGCTAAGGAGGAATAAAACACAATCGTTAGGTATAGTTAAATCAGGAAAAAAAAGATAACACCACCACCTCTGCAGCCACCTGCTAGAGCATGCTGTAATGGGATGTTCCCCGCAAGAGTGCCACGGCACGGTGCTCACGAATTGACCTCCGGGAGATCTAACAACAAATGTCACTGTGTGTCCCTGGACTCTAGAGTTGAATAGCAATATTTGAAAGCGTAGGGCCTACTTGTTTAACCGATTCATTACATATAAGATCTAATTTAAGCTGTTAAATGCGAAGCGACTGAGATCCGAAGTACGGCGACCACACGCTGACAGCCAACTCACCAAGCTCCTCGACTTGATCGGCGAGGCTGTAGTCTATGATAGCGGCTGCATCATCGGTTATCGCCTGACCTTTGAGCGTGTCATGGATCACGCTTTCTATTTTGTCCATCTCCAGCGAGTTTACGCGAAAATTCCAACCAATTAAGAGCAGTACGCCCAATGCATTCGTATACACACACTACTCACGAGTTTTTTTAGTTTTGTGTGGTATTGTTGTTGATGATGATGCCGCGTTGGCAGTGTAGAAACGAGAATATTTTTGTGATGATTCTTAGCTTAAACTACGTCTCATTTAACGCATCTAAATAATTTAAAATTATTGGTATATATATCATGAACGGAACTATACAACAGCGAATCATTCGAAAACGAAAACATTCTCCCATTTCGCGGGGTTTTCAAATGTTAAGGAAGGATTGATGCTGGTCTGTATGGTCCCATAGCCATAATAACTGCTACTCCTCATGCACATAGCCTGCTACTCCCCACCAAGTAACAATAAATGAGAGGCAGACACATTTAGAGAGGCAGGTGCAGGTGGCCGTAGGTATTATAGTTGATGTGAACTCAACATGATTTCCTTCGCGAGGCCCCGCCACGGTGGTCTAGTGGTTATGGCACTCGGCTGCTGATCCGAAGGTTGCGGGATCGAATCCCGGCCGCGGCGGCTGCATTTCGATGGAGGCGAAATGTTGAGGCCCGTGTGCTGTGCGATGTCAGTGCACGTTAAAGAACCCCAGGTGGTCGAAATTTCCGGAGCCCTCCACTACGGCGTCTCTCATAATCAGAGCTGGTTTTGGGACGTTAAACCCCACAAATCAATCAATATCGTTCATTATGTCGGCGACCCCCGTTTGTTCTCTGACCCACTCGGCTGTCTTCCTATCCCTTAGTGTAACGCCTATCATTTTCCGTTCCATCGCCCGCTGCGCGGTTCTTAACTTCCTCTCTAGCTTCTTTGTAATTCTCCAGGTTTCTGATCCGTAAGTCAGTACTGGCAGGATGCAGTAGTTATATAGTTTCCACTTGAGTGATAGTGGTAGGTTTCCGTTCATGAGTTGTGAATGTCTGCCATATGCGCGCCATCCCATGTTTATTCTACGGTGGATTTCTTTTATATGGGTGGGTTCTCCAGTAAGTAGCTGTCCTAGGTACAGATATTCTTCTACGACTTCTAATGTATGGGTTTCGACCTTGAATAGACGTTTTTTCGCCGTGCCACTTACCATTATCTTTGTTTTCTGCATGTTCATCCTTAATCCTACCTTAGCGCTTTCTCGGCTTAAGTCTTCAATCATCTTTTGCAATTCGTCGCCATCATTGCTAAAGAGTACTATGTCATCTGCAAATCGCAGGTTACTCAGATATTCGCCGTTAATCCTGAGCCCTGTCTCTTCCCAGTCTAACCTTTTGAAGATTTCTTCCAAACATGCAGTAAATAGCATGGGAGAAATTGTATCTCCCTGTCTGACACCTTTCTGTATTGGGATTTTTCTGCTTTTCTTATGGAGGAGCAGGGTGGCTGTAGAATCTTTATAGATGTTGGCTATTGTGTTTATATAGCTATCACATATTCCTTGACGACGTAGTGCCTCCAGAACTGCTGGTATCTCTACCGAGTCGAAAGCCTTTTCGTAATCTATGAAAGCCATATAGAGGGGTTTGTTGTATTCAGCGGATTTCTCGATTACTTGATTGACCGCATGCAGGTGGTCCATGGTAGAGTATCCTTTTCTGAACCCTGCTTGCTCTCTCGGTTGATTAAATTCAAGTGTGGCCCTTATTCTGTTTGAGATAACCTTTGTGAATATTTTGTAAAGTGCTGAGAGTAGACTAATCGGCCTGTAGTTCCTCAAGTCTTTAACATCTCCCTTCTTATGTAATAATAGAATATTTGCGTTTTTCCAGCTTTCGGGTACATTGAAGTTTTGAGGCATTGAGTGTATAGTGTCGCGAGCTTTCCAATAAGGAAGTCTCCGCCATCTTTGATCAAGTCGGTGGTTATGCCGTCATCTCCAGCCGCCTTTCCGCGGGACATGCCCTGTATTGCTTTCCTAACTTCGTCCGCAGTGACGCATGGGATTTCGTAGTCCTGCTCGGCATTTAATACACTCATGGTGGGGAGACTCCTATTTGAGCTGTATAGTTCGGAATAGAAATCCTCGGCCACTTTGGTTATGCCACTAAAGTTAGTAACGATGTTGCCCTGCTTATCTTTCACTGCATGCATTATGTTCTTTCCCGCACAAAGCTTCCTTTTGGTTGTTTTGATGCTGACTCCTTTTCTGACGGCTGCTTCTATTTCTTTCACGTTATGGTTACGTACGTCCCTGACTCTACTTTTACTGATGAGCTTAGATAGCTCGGCGTATTCTATCTTGTCTCTTGAGTTAGTTATTCTCATCTGTTGGCGTTGCTTGATTAGATTTTAGTAGACTCCGAGAGTTTACTCACAACATGTCTTGGTGCTTTGCCCCCTACTTCGATTGCTGTTTCGGTGATCAGATTAGTAATGTCTTCGTTCATCTTCTCTATATCCTCATTATCTTCCTGTCCTAGAGCCTCATACTTGTTCTTAAGTGCAATGCTAAATTCTTCTCTTTTCGCCCTGACGCTATCGGGGTTGGCCTGTTTCCGTGTGATTAACTTTGTCCTTGTTCGCTTTAGATTGAGGGATATCTTCGCCCTTATTAGTCTGTGGTCACTAATTCTAATCTTATTAACCACTTCTGTGTCTTGTACTATACCTAGATCAGTGCACATTATGAAATCTATTTCGTTTTTCGTTTCTCCGTTGGGGCTTTTCCACGTCCATTTCCTGTTCCTACGTTTCTTGAAGAAAGTATTCGTTACACGGAGGTGGTTTCTTTCGGCGAATTCTACTAGCATGTCCCCTCTGCTATTCCTATCTCCTTCTCCGTAATTACCGACGGCATGTTCTCCTTTTAGTTCTTTCCTATTTTCGCGTTGAAGTCCCCCATAACAATCGTATATTGGGTCTGTACCTTGTTCATTGCCGTTTCTACATCCTCGTAGAACTGTTCTACAGCCTCGTCACTGTGGTTGGTCGTTGGTGCGTAACTTTGTACTAGCTTTAGTTTGTATCTCCTATTTAATTTTATCACGAGCCCTGCTACCCTTTCGTTGATGCTATAGAATTCTTCGATGTTGCCTGCTATGTCTTTGTGTATAAGGAACCCCACGCCGTATTCGCGCTTCTCTGGTAGTCCTCTGTAGCAAAGAACGTGTCCCTCATTAAGCGATAAGTACCCTTCTCCTGGTTTCCTAACCTCGCTAAGGCCAATGATATCCCAATTAATACCCCTTAATTCTTCTAGTAGTTCAGCTAATCTGGCTTCGCTTGAAAGGGTTCGCGTGTTAAGAGTCGCTATGTTTAATTTCCAATGACGGCCTGTCCGAGTCCAGAGGCTCTTTGAGTCTTTTGTTCCAATACCCGTGTGGTCGCATCCGTGGCTGGAAGCTCTGTTGATGTCGTCGTCGTAGGTCCAGGGTTTGGTTGGTCCGGTAACTTGGGAGGTGTTGGCCATGGTGTTGCACCAGGGGGGCCAGTTCCTGTTCTGGTGCTCAAGTGAGTTACGTAGATGAAGCACGGTGATGGTGGGCGCCCATATGCATCTTTTGTCCAAAGGCTCCCCGGGGGGAGGAGACATTCAGAGGTGTTGCAGTGAGTGGGTTAATCAGGACAGGGTATGATTATTAAAGAGAAGTAGTCGGTACAAATAAGATACCTCAGGAGCGCAGAGAGACTATAAAGGATCAAAGGGTAAAAGGCAGAAGTGCTAAAAAAAAAAAAAAAAAAACCTTCTTATACGCTTAAGGATTCGAACTCGGGACCCCTTGGTCTACTACAAAAGCGTGGCCGAGTCGTCTGGGTTGTCGGGTCGCCGAGGTGTTTGAGAACAGATTACTGCTGTGCCCTCTCGTCAATTGTGACGCGATTAATTTCAAAATGTCCGCAATGCAGCATTTTTGCTGATTTCGAATACAAGAAAGGCATGCCTGATTGTCTCGCCTGCGCCGCGGGAGTTTACGGGAGCTGTTCGATAGCATTCCATAGCTCTATAGTATAACGCGAGATGAAGACTCGCCGCAAAACACAAACCTTCGCTGCGCCATCTAAATGCGAATAGTGAAAGTGTCAAAGCCGCTCTAACTCGGAGGCGTTTCGGCCGTTGTTAGTAACTAAAAACAACGCAAGCGCAAAAGAATTAATAAAGAAAGACATTGTGCAATAAGAATTACATAAATGTTGCCGTAGTCTCACATGTCAGAGTTTCGCTTTCGCTGTCCATGTGTAAATGTGGTCAAAATAGAATACACAACGAAAAGATCGTTGTCTTACCATCGGTTGTCTATTAGCGAAGTAAGAATACTCGAAGTGAAAACCAGAAACACGATTTATTTTAAATCAGCTAGTCCCACAATGATGCAAGACGACATGTTAGATGCGAAACGGGCAGCCGTCACTTGTAGGGACCCGCCATGTTCTTCGCGCTAAACAAACTTAGCGAGCGCTTTGCGTCTCCGGTAAATTCGGAAATAGCGAGCGATCGCTAAACGCAAAGCTGGACTAGCGTGCGTACGCATGCGCAGTCTGACCCCGATAAATGTTAACGTTTAGCGGGACGCAACTCAAAACTTAAGCTGCACTAAAACCATATATTATTTCAGCGCGAATAGACGAAATAGGCACACGAAAGAAGTGACAGGCGCTGACCGTAAACGCATTATTGAAGGGAAATGGCATATACGAGCGCGCACATCGTCGAAAACACAAACAGTTGGGCTGCCAGGCGAAAAGGAAAAAAAAAAAAAAAGACTTAAGGAGGTACCAATGTTTTGTGAAAACGACCTTTCAAGGATACGTCAGAACGACTTATTAGACTCCCGCCCTGACTGCTAAAACTGGTGCTCTAAATAGCAAGTTACCAGGAGTTAACGATGCCAGAACTTGTTTGATATCAATCTTCCGCTAAGATGCTAAGCTATTCGCAAAAATCGCCTATCGGGGTAAACGGACAAGGAATGAGCTACGCTACGAGCATAACACACGATGAGTTCTGCTTCTCTCTAAATTACAAGGCCGCAGCACTTCCGTGGTATATAGGAAACCACATTCAACATATTACGATGTAGGTTAAACGCCGACAGACGAACACAGAATTTATTATCACTGTGATTCCGTTTGTGCGAGCTAGGTCGCTATGCACACTTTTCCCGTTTCTTACTTCACACCCCCCCCCCCCCATTCCCCCCAGCTATCGCCCTCCTTTCGCCCTCGCTATCTCTATCTCCCTCAGACAGCCACTTTGCCGCGGCAGAGAACAGAAGGATAACGACACACTCCGGTCAAGCTGCACGTGATGACGCGACAAACAACGGAACTATACAACAGCGATTCATTCGAAAACGAAAACATTCTCCCATTTCGCGGGGTTTTCAAATGTTAAGGAAGGATTGATGCTGGTCTGTATGGTCCCATAGCCATAATAACTGCTACTCCTCATGCACATAGCCTGCTACTCCCCACCAAGTAACAATAAATGAGAGGCAGACACATTTAGAGAGGCAGGTGCAGGTGGCCGTAGGTATTATAGTTGATGTGAACTCAACATGATTTCCTTCGCGAGGCCCCGCCACGGTGGTCTAGTGGTTATGGCACTCGGCTGCTGATCCGAAGGTTGCGGGATCGAATCCCGGCCGCGGCGGCTGCATTTCGATGGAGGCGAAATGTTGAGGCCCGTGTACTGTGCGATTTCAGTGCAGGTTAAAGAACCCCAGGTGGTCAAAATTTCTGGAGCCCTTAGGGCCCACCGTTTTCCTTTTCCCGTTACCCTCCCTATCCCACCCTCACTTGATCTAGTGTCAATAAAGTTGTTTCCACGTCCTCCATCCGAGCCCTTCACTACGGCTTTTCTCTCCTTTAAATCTTTCGGTCCCTTTCCCCTACTCCCACGGACGCTTAGCCGTGCTCCTGATATGAGCTGCAGAAATTGGCGTTCTTTCCTTAACCGAACCACAATCAGCATCAGCATCATCAATCACATATATCACGAAACGCAACATGCATACCGCGTGTAAATATTTCCCGCGAACGAAAGGTCGAGACAAGCAACTGCCATGGTTATCTCAGTGATCACCTATATATGTAATGGACTCCGCTCTCAGGACACTTCTTTTGATCCGGTAATAGTGCCTTTTTGTTTTTGTTTTTCTCTTACTGTTTTTTTTTCTTTGTTCTTTTTTGTACGCTTCTTTTTTTTTTTCATATCAGTCCAATGATGTTGGAAGAGCCGGCTCTAAAGTAGCCAACCTTCCCACGTTTTCGCAAAAGCAAGCCCACGTTCTCCTCCCGTGCCACGCGTTAGCGCCCGCACGCAGCCTTCGATCGGCACGTGCACCCCTTTTGTGTGAAGAAGAAATGGAGGAACCTCAGCGTGTTTTCAGTCGTTCGCCTTGCGAGGAGTCTTGCGAAACTACGCCGAAGTCGGACACCTCGATAAAGTTCTCAGGGTCGTCTAAAAGGCCCCGTACCATGTCTGCCAGCCGGCGCCGCAAGAAAGCAGCAGGCAAGTGACGCGTGATTGGATGTACATGAGCTAATCGCATTGCTGAATCATTGGTTGATTGGTCCTTGGAAACCTTGGCGCAACCCTACCTGGTGATTGGCCATGATCCGAAAGGAGACTTGCGTGCACATGTGGCTCATTGTAACCACGTCATCGGTGGTACCGAAAAACGAATGTCGCTTTAGTCAACCGTTTGAACTAGAGTTTTGTCGGGATAGAAACTATACTCTCTCCTCATTGCAACGTGACTACAGCAACATTCCTTACCAAAATTCCCGTTTCTGGCCATCACTACCCACGCACTCAGGTTTGAAAGGCAGAAAGATTTCATTACAGCCAGCTTCAATGAATAATGCTTCTTGCATAAAGGACTTCTACAATGAAAGCAGGCAAAAAATAAAAAAAATCAAAGGTACTAAAAAAAAAAAAAGTCTCCTGCGGCCGCTTAGCGCGTAAGGCGTTGCGCCGCTCAGCTTGATGATATGGGTTCGATTCCTGGCCACGGCGGTTTCATTTTGATGGGTTAAATGCAAGCGCAGGAGCGTACGTTGATGTCTGTGCACGTTGAAAAACACTAGGTGGTCAAAAGTAATTCAGTGTCCGTGCCTCATTCGTAATCATAAATCGTGGTTATGGCACATAAAACTCCGGATTGTGCTCCTAGAAAAGTGGGCACAGGGCGGCCACTATCAAGTGTCAGGAAGAAAATAATGCATTGAGTAGAAAAATCGTTGCCGGTGCAGGAATCCGGACCCCCATCCTCCGAAGGCAAGTTTCTTTACCGCTAGAATACATACCCCTGCTCAGTGTGAGATGTGCACATCTGCACATCTCACACAGAGGCAATTGTGGCTCATTAAGGTCGTTGAAACCGTGGGGTCGAAAGGCAACCCTGGCATTTCATACATGTGAAGCATATAAATGTCTTGTATTTTGTGTAACCATGCTTGGTACTTTCGCCGAGCAACAAAAGAACCAGCATCGGAAAAGAAAAGAAAAGAAGAAAGAAAGAAGGAAAGAAAGAAAGAAATGTACTAGATGACGCACGCACACGCCAAGGTTCGGTTCCCCTGTTTTCTCGACAGGGGAAGAGGGCAGCAGAATTTTTTTTTTCTTTTTGTAATCGTGGAAGATGCATGCCACGGTTAATGTAACGGAAGTATCGTGCATATGCGGGCGTGTTCAGAAACGCAGAAAATTGCCCACCTTACACATATAGGTTACGACGTTCCGTCGAAGAAGCGTTCTAACTCAATTGGCCGCCAATCCGACGGCGCTGTGCACGTTTACGCAGATGGGAAACCTTCCGCCGATATGACGGTGGCTTCGACGTCGATGCCAACTGCCACGTCGGCACCTGTACCGCCCTGCGTCCCTCCGAAGTCCCCTGACAGGCTAACCCCGAAGGTGACCAGCTCCGGTCAGCGTGACCAGACCAGGAGTGACGGGACGCAGGAGGACATATTAAGGGCACAACCTGCGGCCGTAGCCAATCCGCGCGAGTCCCACCACTCAGCGATGCAGCCACCGTCGACCACGCCGAATTTCGAAGGTGACGTCTCTGTCACAAAAACGGATCGTGTCAAAGGCAGAGCCTGGCAGTTTAAGCTAGCAAAAAAAAAAAAAAAAATTCACAGCATATCCACGGAGTGAATGATGATGAGTGGGCGAAGCTCGGGATGTTCATCGTAGATCGTGCCGAGTTCCGGATTAATTTATGCATATATATGGGTGGCCGGTGAACGGTTCTCCAGCGCGAGCAGTCGGTATTTCTCAATCAAGAAACTCGCTAGAAGACGCTGCCTGCGCCAACGTTGTCTCTCGCGGGCAGCGCCAACGTTGTCTTTGCGAGCTGGTAGAGCGTTCATCTAAGAGATGATTGATGATTGTGGTTCGGTTAGGAAAGGACGCTAATTTCTGCAGCCCATGTAGGGAGCACGGCTAAGCGTCCGTGGGGGTGGGGGAAAGGGAAGGAAAGATAGAGAGGAGAGAAAGGCCGTAGTGGAGGGCTCCGGAAATTTAGACCACCTGGCGTTCTTTAACGTGCACTGTTTCCATAGCCAACGCGCGCCTTTCGCTCTCTCTCTCTCTCACAAAAGACAGCAGATGGAAGAGTGAGAGAGCTCGCGCGCCAGCAGGCACGCGCCGAGGGCGAGCGCGAGCTTCCCGGCGTTGCATGGCGTTGCGTGGTATTGTGAATGGTGTAGGTTACACGATACGACGCATGACAACCGACCCACAGCTTAAGGAGCTTCGCCCCTAATATAGAAGAAACGTTACTGTGCCTAGCTGACAACTACAATATAAGAACCGTTTTCGCTCAATTGAACTTATGGTCTACCATTTGAACACTGCTCCCTCTTTTAGCGACAGCGCGCTAGCGCTGCTCAAAGCATTATAGAGCAATTTGCGATTATGCCCATTATGCCCCCCTACCCTGCGGCACGAGCCCCTGTGGAAGGTGAGATGGAACGGAGGCATCTCTCTCCCTTCCCACTCGCCGGCGGAGTGGACACCGGGGAGGGGGCACCGCTTCATGAAGGTGCGTATATAGGGCGCTTGACCATGTTAACAAGACTGAGGCAGTATGTAGCGGCAAAATTTTATGGCATAGATTGAGGACATTGCTTCAGGCAACGACCCCGAGTTCGAGATCACCTTGAGCTCCCGCAAACCATTCCCACTTAGTGCTATCTGTATAGTGGAAGCAAACGCGAATTTAGAGCGGGCAGGGGACGCACACCCGCACTCCCTCTTCCTGCTTATGGATACACGTATCTCTGAGCTGGCAGCGTTAACAAGTTGCCATTTGGTCTGCCGCCGAGTGGAAGGGTCATGCATACGTACAGTGGCGGTACCTTTTGTCCAGTCACGAGCATTATAAGTACGATGAATGGCGCTGAGTCAGAAAAAGCTGTACATTCCTTAGGGGCGTCGTTTTGACAACCTCGTTCTGGCAGTTTACGGACTACGTATGTACTGAGACGGTTGCATTGGCTGATGTGTATACGCACATACTTATTGTCATTGAAACCAGTCAGGTTTGCTCTTTGAATGTCTTAGAACGCAGCGCAGTGTGTCTTTACTGATAAAAATATTAGGCACTGTAGACGCTGTCAAAATACATGACATCGCTTAGAAGTGGTCACATACCATCGAGGCAGAGTCGTCGTACCTGTCTTTAATTATAGCGCTTTGTCTGAGCAAGCGTACTTTCATGGTCAAGGTGTCATTTCTAGTAGAGTAATCTATTAAAACAGCTTAACTTAATTCTGTCTGTAGCATCCCTTTGAATATAAAACAGGCATATCAGCAATGTTCCCACAAAATATAACGCACGTAGACGCCCTGTTCTTCCTTCTCCCAAAGCTTCAGCCATAATGAACGGTGTCGTATGCGTCAGGTGACATATATGCTCATTCCGGGCACTGTGCAGCAGTCGCGAAGACGCAGCTAGCCTCGGTTGACAAAGGTGCACCGACCACCGAGACCCCACCGGTAGCGCCCGTACTGGAAGCGGTACCGAGCGCGACTACTGTAGCAGCAGCACCAGGCGCCACTTTCCGCCCTCAAAATGCTTCGACGACGAGTACGCATTCGGGTCCGGGCACGTCGGTGAGTGAGGCGCGCCTGTCTCCAAGTTATAAGCGAGTTTTATACAGAGCTCCCATAATGAAGGGCGTCATTTCTGTCACGGAAATGGCGTCACTAAGAGCATCGACGACGAGCCCGTCTTCGGGTCCGGGACACGTCGGTGAGCCTATTGCACCTGTTCGTCATTTATAATCGACCTTTACTAATTTATTTACACGCAAGTGTTTTGTGCCGGGACCAACCAAAAAGTGACTGGCCCCATTTTCCTCACGGAAATGACGTCACTATGGGGCACCTTCGTGTTTTAGAGCAAGATGTGAATGATTTAGAGTACTACGCATGCTCTGCTGTGCGCGAACTCTATAAAGCTGCCCCTAATTACATGAATTTAAGCACTACCGCCATTATGTTTTCAGTAACACGAGAAACAGGCTTTGTTTAGAACAAATATAGAAACAACACAGAGTACTGTGTACTCCACTATAGAGGCGAGGAAAGCTACCTCCCTTGCAAAAAAACAGCACACTCCCAGCGGAGGCCGAGGAGGAGGTTCTCTTCCCTGCCCACCAGCATAGCCAGGTTGTCAAAGCGGTTATGCAGTACATTGGTGAAACGGGACAGCACAGCCTGCCTCTCACTCGGCCAAGGGATCCTGCTGCCCGCACGTTCCTTCTCTCCGTTTATCCCCATCCTTTCGTCTATCATTTCTTATTTTATTTATTTATAGATACTGCAGCCTCAACGAGGCTATTTCGGTAAGCGAAACACCCTTGCACCGCAGTTTTCGCAAACTTCTGCTTGGCTAATGGGTGTTTTAGGTGCTCTCAACCGCCTTAAGGGTGCAAAGTAGTTTACAGTGCATATAAGGATGTCATTGCGTGACATTAGTGGCGTTCGCTGGTGTTTTTCAGTGAGCGTGTAATTCAATAAATGAATATCCTACCTTCATTATTGGTTAATATCAACCTTCTACCGCTCGAGTATATAGTGAACGTATGGCTTTATCGTGGACTGTGGTTGTGTTCCAGGTTGGCTGCATATGTTCGCACTCTAGGTTGGTATCGCTTTCTCTAATATCTCGTCACTTACCATGTGGAAACACGCAGAGAGCATCTAGGCATTCGGCTACCAGCACGGCGGTCTACAAGAAGCGTCGAGCGAGTAGCGCCTCTAGCAAGCGCAGCGTCCTAATGCTCCTTGCCCATGGCGCGTGGGTCGTGCTCGTCATCGGTACCCTCATCGTGGTGCTATTCATCTTGCTCACGCACTCCGCTCAAGAGCCCGTTGAGGGCAACGCGCCCAAAGTCGAACAGTACTGTCACACGAAGGTGAGCGACACTCACGTTACTTTCGCCGCGACTAACCGCCGGAATGCGATCACCATACGAACTACGTGCGGGAGAGAAAAAGCAAATTAGCGCAGAAACGGCGACAATAAGTTGCACCACTGAAAGGATTGCCAACGACTTTCAGGGTACCATAGATTTCCTAATATCTGGTAACCGAAAGGGAGAATGCACACTCCTTTTTCTAAGAAAACGGCATCCCCTTGATTTCTAAATATTTGTAACAAACTTAAAATGTCTGCTGCTTGACCTCAACCACAGCTATATAGACACTTCCTCTATATAGACTATATAGACACTTCCTGATCTTTATTCATGGGGGAACACCTGCAGGGTGCAGGTCAAAAACTCACATGAGCACTCATATAGTGGTATACAAAAGGGAGCAAAACGCCCCCCTTCTGACGTGAAAGGAATACTCGAACAAAGCGAAAAAAGAATGTCGAGCTAAGAATGTTCGTACGTGCAGACCTCGAAGGCGTAGCAAGGGGATGGTACGCTGGAACGCGCCCCTTCCGAAATTCGTACCTACACGAGATACGGAGCATAAAAGACATCAGACAACATCCCGCCTGCCCAACCTCCACTTCGCGTTAATGGAGTGCCCCCACCGAAACAAATTCCTGGCTACGCCACTGCGTATGGTCCTTCGTTACTTAGGCTAAACTTTCTCCAGATCCAGCGCATTTACTTCATTGCTATAAAGAAACTAGAACGGGTATCACGGCGAGCATTCATGACAGGATGGCACGAACGGCGTGACACGTGTCATCTGTCATGCGATGACTAGCATACATGACCTTATGAAAACATCGTGGTAGTCTAATTCAATGCGCATGCGTGCGTCACAAGCGTGCGGTAGTGATATGCCATGACGCGAACGGCATGAGAGGTATATTCTGACATGACATGAATGTTATTCGTTCGGCAACGTCGCCCAATGTTGGCTCGTGTAGGCTATAGTCTTGGATGCGGTCGTGTTGTGTGGTACCCGTTCTGACAGCAAACATATATATATACATGTGTTAAACCATAGCACCCGACGAAGACAAGTCCACTTGTCGAAACGTTGGCTCCAGCGACGTTCCCTGCTCTCCATCGTTTTTAACGATTTGTTAACAACCTATGACCGACATTTATGGCCTATAGTGTTCGACACCGCAGGATTACTCCAACGAACCTGGCATGTGAGGTGCAGGTCAGCACCCTGGATCGTGGACGTGCCCTTTATCAGTCTGACTGCTCTGCTCGAACACGACTGCCTACGTTGCTGGCTCTAAACAACCCTTTAGGCGTCGGTGTCCAGCGGGCGTGCCTGATAAGCGTGCTTTACCCAGACTCGATCAACATAAATACGCAGAAATACCTCGCAACACTTGGCTGGACGTAAAACGACGCGCCTCAGCCAACTCCTTCCAGATTGCTTCAGATAAAATCGATTCTCACAGCGCGTTCGAACTGCTGGAATAATTTTGACGAAATATCGTAATCAAAACACAGGTAAAAAGCCCGCAATAATGAAATCTTGGGAAATCTGTTCGGCGGCAGTGCATGAGTGCATTGAATGCTATAGACTTTCGCCGGGTAGTGCGAGATGTGTCGTTGTTGCGAGAATTTCGTTATCGCAGGGTTTGACTACATCACAATCGGTCACGTGTTTACCAAGGAAAAGAGCAAAACCGCTTTCCTGTTCCCATTAAGCCGCTGCCTAAAGTCACCGCATACTTTCCACAGGACTGCGAGCAACACGCGCAACTGATCTTGTCCAAGGTAAATATGAACGTGGACCCTTGCGAGGACCTGAACGCGTTTGCCTGCTCGCACTGGGAACCCCAGGGTGAAAGCTACGACAACTATGGTGGCGCCTTGGACAGCGAAGCGTTTCACAGCTGGTTCGCCAACTTCAGACGATCACTAGGCGAAGGCAGCGCCCACCTACAGGCCGGAGCTAGAGCGCTCACCATGTTTGGGTCCTGTCTATGGCACCGCACAAACGCCAATGAGTCCGAGCATGGCAAGCGTGTGCTGCGTGAGTTTATGACCAAACTGCGAATCCCGTGGCCGGACGAGCCGAGTGCCGACGTGGATCCGCTCGGTGTGCTCATCGACTTGGCCTACAGGCAAGTACGCGTGCGCTTCTATAAGCATGGGCAGTGCATAGAACAGCACGCAGAGCTTATATATATATATATATATATATATATATATATATATATATATATATATATATATATATATATATATATATATATATATATAGACGTAATGCCGGTGACACACGGTAGAAAAACGACTTTATTTCTAACGTTTCGGCCAGGGGCTGGCCTTCGTCAGAGGAAGGCCAGCCCCTGGCCGAAACGTTAGAAATAAAGTCGTTTTTCTACCGTGTGTCACCGGCATTACGTCTTTGTTATACCGGATCCATCAGAGCTTCAACCCCTTTCCATATATATATATATATATATATATATATATATATATATATATATATATATATATATATATATAATTCGGGGAAGAAGTTCTGTGGGTCCGGTTCAAAAGTAGTTTAGAAACAAATTGCGCACTTGCGAAAATCGCACGTTTATTATTCAACGTTTCGGCCGTGGCCACGGCCGAAACGTTGAATAATAAACGTGCGATTTTCGCAAGTGCGCAATTTGTTTCTAAACTATATATATATATATATAGACTTCAGTGGCGCTGTAGCAGGTAGCTGTAACAGGTACGGAAAAACAAAAGTACTTAATTTCCACGTCTCTCTTGCGCAAGCTAGATATCGATCCTTTTTTTATTCCTGTATGAGGCCCGCAGTGCTGCTCTAAGGGCGGCGCTTCTCAGGACCTAATTAGAAGTTCTCTGTCTGTCTGTCTGTCTGTCTGCGGCGTTCCAGGTACGTGTAGGTATTAGCGCGTACCCGCAATCTTTCCAGCGCAATTAACGTGAAGTGGTCCATCATTAGCCTGTTTTATGTCCACAGCAGGCCGAAGGCCTCTCTCAATGCTCTCCATCCTCCCCTGTCTTGGGCGAGGTGATTCGATTTGATGCCTGCAAATTTCTTAATTTCGTCACCCATCTTACTCTCTGTCGTCCACGGCTAACTCTCTTGGTATCCGTTCCGTCGTTCTAACTGTCCATCAGTTATCTAGCCTTCTCATCAGTGCTCCCTATGTACATTTTCTTTTCTTAACTTCGATTATTATGTCGGCTACCCCTGTATGTTCCCTGACCCATTCGGCTTTCTTCCTGTCTCTTAATGTAACGCCTATCATTTTTTTTTTTTTGTTCCATCGCGCACTGTGTGGTTCCTAACTTCCTCTCAGGCTTCTTTGAAGTTCTCCAAGTTTCTTCCCCGTAAATCAGTACTGGCAAAATGCAGTAGTTATACAATTTCCGGTTACGTGATAATAGCAAGTTTCCGTTCATGAGTTGGGAATGTCTCCCGCATGCGCGCCACCCCATGCTTATTCTACGGTGTAT
The DNA here is from genome assembly GCA_013339685.2 of Hyalomma asiaticum. Taxonomy (NCBI): domain Eukaryota; kingdom Metazoa; phylum Arthropoda; class Arachnida; order Ixodida; family Ixodidae; genus Hyalomma; species Hyalomma asiaticum. The sequence goes on from CM023486.1 coordinate 107,425,795, forward strand.
TTCTTTTACATGGGTGGGTCATCCTGTCAGTAGCTGACCTAGATATACTATGTATTATTGTACGACATCTAATGTCTGGTTTTCAATCGTGAAGGCACGTATTTTCGCCATGTCACCCAGAATTCTCTGTTTTTTGCATGTTCATATTTAATTCCACCTTAGCACTTTCCCGGCTTAAGTCGCCCAACGCATTCCCAAACGCAGATGGCAGCTGGGGCCCTGGTTCAAACTCCAGCCCTTGCCGCTACAGCAACGCTCAGAACCGCCACCACGGCACGACTTGCCCAAGCCTGCAGGCGCCACATCGGAAGGGCCCGCCGAAAGCAGGGGGAATGGCGGCAGCCATCGGCCTCTGCTGATGTCGTTGGGCGGGTTCGTCGGCTACTGGTCAGTGCACAACAGCGAAATCGTGCATAAGCGAAACTATATCATGTACTGGGATATGTTCTATAAGGCGTTCGGCGCCAACCGGCCCTTAAAGAGTGAGGCGTACGTCCAGCAAGTGGTCGCGGTCGAACGCGACGTGCTCGAGGAGTTCGTGGGCGTCGTGAACAACGAGAAAAAGGAACCCGCCCGATTCCAGCTGAGCGACTTTGGCAACCACACGCCGAACCTGCCGGCGAGCCGCTGGATTGAGCAGCTGGACGCCTTTACGCCCCGAATCATGGCGAGTGGTGACGATAGCGCCGGCAACCACCGCGGTTTTGCTCCCAGCGACACGCTCACAGTGACGGACACGGCCATTCTCAGGGCAGTGAACAGGCTCTTCGGGACGCATAACAGCACAATGCTGTTGCGCCACATCTCCTGGTTCTTCATCCAGGCAAGTGGCACGGTATATAGCATTGGCCTATAGTCGAACCTTGTTAATAACTAAGTAGCACCGGGAACATAAGCTGGTTCGTTATATCCGATATTCGTTGCAATAATAAAGAGAAATCCCACGACAAGATGTGTCACCGTCACGCTAAGGCGGCCTCTTCCCCTCCTCGACGCATCTTTGGGTGTCATCTGTCTTCGCCGGCACCATTTCTAAACCCTGACAATGATCAGCTAGCCCAGTACAACACCTAGGTTTCGACTACACCTCTTGTCACCTTGTGGTGTTCTCACATCATCATAATAGAAATTTAAGAAAAATGGTGCCTTCCTCACGCCTGACGAGTTACATACGCCGCAGGTATTCGGTGCCCTGGCCGACCGAGATCTGTTGGTGGCCAAGTACGGTGACAAGATGAAGGCGTCAGTGCGCCGACACGTGTTCTGTGCCACCGAGGTCGAGGACGCGTACGGACCGCTGGTGTCCGCATTATACGTGTTCCCACGTTTTACGGCACGTATTCGGTTCGCCATCGACGATACGTTCGCCAACGTCAACAAGGCACGAACAGAATTCTTTTCGGCGATGGCCTACTTGAAAGCATTTGCCATTAATGACCGTTCGCGAGATTGCATCGATTGCATCTGTCGCTTGAGGCTGAAGATGGCTGATGCCTGACAAGAGTTTGTATTAGTCTAGTTGAATTCATCAGCTTAATGTCAGTGGAACGGTAATTAAGTGCATAGCATTCGCTTTAAAGTGAATTGTAAAAGTGCCTGTGAGATGTGATAATGCCTGCTGACAGACAAACAAATGAGTGGGGCCGTGCACCAGTTAGGTTTATTACTGATAAGTCTCTCTGGTTTTGTAAATGTTCTTTGTAAATTAAGTACTGGCGTTGTTACTTTCGAATTGCACGTGGTTTTGATGGAACGTTCCTTTCTTTCCTTCCTTCATTTTCGTCCATCAGCCCGTCAGACTGTCTTCGCGCACGCTCTCTATATAAACTTGCGTCGACATTTCTATAAACGTGAGCGCGTGACGTCTTCACTCAGGAGGCCGCAGAAAAGACGTCGTCTCTCGCCTGGGCCGACAATGCTACGCGGTGGGCGGCCACGGCGAAGCTTCGCAATGCGCGCACCGTGCTGTGGCCACCGGACACGTTCCTGACCAACGAGGTGCTCACCGAGACTTACGCCAACTTCTCGGCCAACCTGACGTTTGCCGGGTCCCTATTCATCGACTACTGGATCGACGCCCAGAGGAACCTGCAGGCGCTGTACGACGACCCTAGCCTTCGGGACGTGCTCAGCCTGCCGCCAAACTACGTGCTGCCGTACTTCAACTACAACTACCTGCAGAACCGCGTAGTCATATCGGTGGCCGCCCTGAACGGCGTGCTGAGGGCGGTGCAGGCCACGCCAGCCGTGGTCTACGGTGGCCTCGGGTTCTCCTACGCCCGACAGCTGCTGCGGGCCCTGGACAGCGGCGGGCTGAACATCGACGCCGAGGGCAACATCGTCCCAAACACGTGGGCTTCGCCGCAATGGAAGAAGGCCATGAGAGAAAGGCAAAGGAAATCACCTGTATACTCCTAATACACGAAATATACTTGTTCGCAAAAAGAAACATGAGGCGGTCGCCATTAGGTTCATCGAACACGGTTATCCATGGCGAGGCACTCGCGGGCCCTCCTAGGGTGCAAACACTGCACTCTTACAGCTTGTATTTCCCTACCTTGTTTTGGATTTGTGACAACAGGGAGTTGTATGTGAAGGTATCGGCACAGCAGCCCGATGAAAAACTTATCGAGCGGCCTAGGTTTCGGGTATGCAGTACGTTCTCTACTATACAGCGCACGGGCAGACTGAGGACGACGAAAGAAAGAGGGCGTAATTAATTCTAAGTTCCGTGCCACTTCTTTCGTTGTCACTCTGTGTGCTGCCCGATAAGAAATAGTGCTCAACTCGGCCCCTTTCCTATCCGTCAGCTAATATCAGTGCATGAGAAATAATTTTAAGAAAAGAAGCGGCGGCGGTGACAGTCCTCGACCACACTTCGTGCAACTGCCCTTTCGCCACAACGCAACACTGTTGAATAACCGTGAAATAACAGTGTCGCACTGTACTAATAATAGCCTTCAGCCATGGTTCCTACAATACGCACAGAATAATGAACAATCGATGTAATTACTTACAAGCGCCGTGTATTTCACGGTGTTGCGCGTCTGAAGTATGACCTGTGATTGTACTTCCTCATTCCATGTCGAGAGGCGTACGTTGGATATGCAGTTTAGGAAGAACAAATGCGGGGCGACAAATAAAACTGCCTGTATTTCTTTTCAAATTCCGGCGGCCGTCAAAGGTAGTAGTGGAGGAGGTGAACGAGCTGAGAGCTGCAATTTCATTGTGCATCTTTAAATCTAGGGATTTTCACGACAGGCCTCCGACCTCCATCGTGTTCGGTGACATGAAGAAGTAGTGGCTCTTGTTTCAACATAGCTTGCTACAAACAACCCCGTGTTTACGTCAAACCATTTTTAGACAACACGAAAAGGCACACAGGTACGGACGAGCGCTGATCCGTGCCTTTCTTTGTTCCTGTTGTCATGTTTCCTCTGTACGCCTTTGAACATCGCAACACAATCAGCACCATCGTGCGCGCGTGGTGTGCACGCACTCAAGAGCAGTATTATTTTACAATTGATTATATCAATGAACCCATCGTAATGATGCTTACACTAAATACGTAACGTTCTTCGTTTATACGTGCACACGTTAAGCTTGCAAATTCGATTTTTCATTTGTTGTGTGCATGACGCGGCGCATAAAAGTGGGCTTATCCCCATAAATTCTCTTACTGCGGCCAAGCCAGCTTGTCGTTAATGTTCATGTTACCAGAACAACGTAACTGTTCAAATTGCAACATTTTGAAATATATGCCAAGCGTGACTACGGAGACCCGCCGCTTCAGGTCACAAAGGTCACTAAGCATGGATATGTGAAGCTGTTTCAGTACACAATAGTAGGATTGCACGGTGCGTTAGTAGCCAACGTGGTGGCTTCACGAGGGCACGCACACGCGCCGTCTCTTTTTTTCTTTTCTCGTAAAAGGCCGAGCTGGTGAAAGAGTTTTGTTGCAGTGTAAATGGCCCACATTTTCCAACTGCAGCATTAATTTATTGCACCTCCCGCCCGCACCATGTAGGCGAGTGTATGCAGGTCTAACCTTGTGGTGCGCGAGTGTTACAGGCTCAGTGCTTTCTTCGAAGGTTCATCAGTGCAAAGGTGCATGCCTATGCCCTCTCGCTACCCAATTACCAGCAGTACTTTTTGCCTTGCATGTAGTGAGCGGCTACAATTGGCCTTATGCAAGTACGCTTGCAAATTCTGGCTTGCGACAGTGAAGAACTCATGTTGTGTGCTTGCCTCGCTACACTTATATTTTGTCTTCCACACGAGAGTTCCACCTCGATTTTTTAGTTTGATAACGCGTGCGCATTTTCGTGCAGTTTATTCAAACATGTGTGCCTTTTCGAGTAAGACAAGCGAGTGGTAATACAAGGACAGTGAGTGAGTGAGTGAGAGTGAGTGAGTGAGGAGTGAGTGAGTGAGTGAGTGAGTGAGTATGAACTTTATTGAGGTATACACGACACAGGGTGGCATGCATGGCACCAGCTTATGACGGGCCCTTCCCTGAGATCCCAGCGCTCGAGGCGAGCTATGCGGCTTTCCAGCGGCAGCTTGAGCTCAAAGGGGACGATGTCGAGCAGGACAATCGTCAAAGGCGCATCATGTCCACGTTCACAGAGCAGCAGGTGTTCTTCATCACGGCCTGCTTCACCCTCTGCCGTCTCCCCAAAACGATCAAGTAAGCCCAGCGTTGGCTTTCTCTGTTCAGACACGCAGTCCTGATGATGCCCTTTCAGCATGTCGATAGTAGTATCATGTACGCCAGTCGTGTCAACATCTTATATACACAGTTCCTTCTTGTACAGTCCAGCGTATCCTAAGCGTTGAGTTTATCTAGATAGAAGTCTTCTCCTCTCTGCACAAGTGAATACACGAGTGAGATATCTATTGCCAAAATTTTTTCAAGGGGCCCATTGAGTGGAACTGGTGCCTTGCAATCAAATAAAAGCTTTCCCACATGCCTTCATAACTGAAATAATGAAATAGAAAAGGATGAAGGCTCGTTTTTATTGTTAGACACAACCTCATGAAGCTAACAGACAAGGCCAAGGAAGCCTTGGCCTCATTGTCTATTAGCTTTATGAGGTTGTCTCATAAACCAAAATATTGTGGTTCCACGTTGGGCATGCACAATCCTTGCGTTTAGGTGAGTACACATGCAGCACTGAAATTCTCAACATACTCTACAATCTGATGCTGCAACAGTGATGAACAGTACATACATGTGAGGAAATTCTGCTTACATTTTGTGCCCAAATTGTGGTGCCAGTGGTGCACATTTCATGTTGTTTAGCAATTTGCGCTCTCTTCTCTTTGATCGTGAACAGATCATACGGTGGCGACTGCAACAAGGCAGCCATGCACTTTAAGCCATATGCGGCTGCTTTCAAGTGCAAGTTGGGCTCCAGGATGAATCCACTAGTAAAGTGCCCCTACTTCAACTGAGACAAATCCTGGTGAAGGGGCAAGCACTCTTCAAGTGTACTGGTGAAAGTGCACAGAGGCTACACACTCTGCATCTGTTTTCTCAAGATTGGTTCCAGAAGATTCCCCTGTGCACGCCCATTACACCAGACATTTATGTGCCTTCTTACGAGTAGAACACGTTAATTTTTCAGAGTGCCGTGTACATTTCATGCCCATCTTATACATCGTACATATGTTTGTGACAAACCAGAGCATTCGTGTGTGACATGAAACTTTTGTAATGTTCACGCCCAAATACGACAATATGCAATGCTGTATATGACACAATGAAGTATATATTATTAGTAAGGTAAAGTAACTGCTGAAAACTTCTGAATAACGGAGTGCAACTTCACACTAATGTCCATCTACAAGTATTGCGTTAAATAAGCTGTGTGTTGAGGACAATTTTTTTGTATAACAATAAAATCAATGTGCGTAAAATGTGTTTCAAGGCCCCTTTAAGCAAAACCGCAGTAAGACAGCCAGCTTGAGCCAAAACTTCCCTCATGCATCCTACGCTCTGCTCCTCAAACTGCATCCGGGCGCAATAGTGCATGACTTTTGATCAAGGAGCGTTTGCGAAAAGTATTGAAAACATGGTCGGGTTGACACAGATGGCCGACTGATTAAGTTTTAAACTGCTCCATGAAAGCATTAGGCAAGGTTCTCACAACATTGTGCAGTGCCATGTTTCAGCCTAATTAATGTTAAATCATCAGTAAGTCACAAGGACTGTAAGAGGGTTTAATTAGTATATGCAGTTAAAGGAATCTGGATGCAAAGTGTTTATTGGTAAACTTAGAGCACCACATCTATATCTAGCCTCTTACATCACAATCATTTTATGCAAGTAAACTGCATCAATAGAAATGCTCCAAAAGCTAAATCTGAACTCCAGGCCTTCAAAAAACTCAAGTGTTCCAACCTCTACAACACAGATGCACACCTCTTCCGTGTTCATGCAAGCACTTTTAGGTGCTCAGCTAAGAGAATACACCCAGGCTTCTTTGCTCCGTATTTTCTTAGATATGTACGAGCAAGCCCAACTTGCCGCATTATTTCATATGCTTGGCACAAATGCTTATGGTTTATTAAACAATTTACCTAGCACAAGCAAATGCATTGAGACATTCAATGCATTTTCACAACTATGATTGTTTGCCATCAGGCTCATCTTGTATATGCACCATAAAGGCGCAATGCCTGCACTACCACTGGTGGCTTTGTTGATTGCACTTATAGCTTACAGTTGCTCAACACTACCTGAATAGCTGACAAATGCCTCTTGCAACAGGCACCGTCAATGTGCAGGAGCATTCTTTTCCCGCTTATGTAACCGATAGCTGCATTTGCATGCGAGTGGCATCATTACATTGGACTATATAGATTAGCTTTTAGGCATTACAGCATAGAATGTTCAGCATGGACAAGAGATGTAGTCCTCCTCATAATGTTTCATTTAATATAAAACAAAGCTGTCTAGCCAGTTCCTTAAAGGTTGCTTAGCATAAAATTGATTACCATGGTGTGTGCAGTAAGCTGGAATTTTACTTGATTAGTCAAAGCAGTAATTTTAGATCAGCATGTTTGTGTAGTTCAAGAGGAAATATACAGTTAGTTTGTTATATTCACGGGTCATTATAACACTAAAGAAACCTAATCACTTTCACATTTATTCTCCACATGTGGGTGCCTGAAAGATGATCACGACGAACATATAAGATGCTGTTTTATATTTTAAGCATACAGAAGTACTGCGACTACTGGTTGATGTGCATTATTTGCACAATAGGCTATAAGAGGTGCTCTGAAGAAAAAGAAAGCTTGTTATCTTAACAGTTTAATATTACTGTGAGTGTTTCATTGCAAATCTCAAGTATGACTCTGTGAAACAGGAAGGTTTTTGGTTGTGTATTTACATCCAACAATTACATTTCATGTATCAACATCCATCTGAGTGTCTTGATTCGTGGCAGCAGCCCGTGCTGCAGCTTTCTTGGCAGCCCTGGCTGCCTTCTTTTCTTCAGGCGTCTTTTTGAGGCCTTTGAGCTTTCTTGTCTGCAGTTTGTTGAAGTCCTGCCGTTCCATGTGAATACGTCCCATTGTGGCACCCAGAGCAGTTTTCTCAATGTTCTTCTTCTTCTTGACCTGCTCAAAGATGTGTGTTGAAAAATTACAGTAACTATGTCTAAGCTACGCAGATCAGGTCATACTTGCAAGAGCTGTAACTACCCACTTAAGCATGACTGCACAAGAGGTCTACACTTCCTTACCACAGTATGCTACTATGTACAGTACTTGTGGATTGAAATAGGGCACTCAGAGTGCATGGCCGCCAGTACATGCAGCGCCACCTGTGTGTTCTGATGGAACCAAGGTGTTGCATTGTGGCATTGCGCAAGGGGGAGAACATCTACGGAGCAGAATTTTCCCTTCTGGTCGCCAACAAGCCGTCCTGTAGTTCGCCACACTGACAGCATGCCACAGCAGGTCTTGCACACCTTCACATGACAACCGAAATGCCCATCTAATAAAAATCGAACAATCTGGTGCGTTCTTCCTTGGTCAATAGCATTTACGAAATTTTACATGCAACACAGACGTGGTATTGGCTAGTAGGGGTGAATGAACATTGTATTAAGAAGTCATCTAAATGTTGTATGAGGATGGGCTTCTTCCCTCCTTTTTGTCGCGACAAAATCATGAAACCCAATGCATGAAACGAACTTTCCATTTTTGGCACAAATGCTTATCATGTCTACAAACGCACGCAAGGTGCAATCTCGTAGTTTAACTCAATGTCTTGCACTGTATGTGTGCTGCCCAATTTGCATGCAACGAGGAGTGCACCGCCGAGCCATTTCAGTAGGCATACAAAGAGCGCGCAATCCTCGCAGAGCAGCGCTGGCAGTGTGGTGAACTACACGCCGGCTTGTTGGTGAGCGGAACTCCGTAGATGTCCTCCCCCTCGGACCAAATAGGACCAACACCTTGGTCCTACTTCAATCTGTGAGTACTGTACATCACTCGTGGCTTGAAAAGTGACGGCAGCAACGCATGGCCACTGTCATATACAGGCCACAGGTGCCTGTATAAGCAAGGTGCTGCACTGAGGTATTGCACAAGTGTGACAGCATTTCTGGATTCGGATTATTGTTCTAGTTGCCAATAAGTCATTCAGTGGTTTACTACAGTAGCTGCAGTACACTGAAGGCCCGGCATTACTTTTGTGCTATACCAAAATGCAACACTTTACTTCCACGAGTGCCCATGGATGGCACTGCAGGTACTAGTGGCCTGGACTTTCCCTGTCACTTTAAAAGCGGCGAGTACACAGATTGTGTGGGGGGGCACATAATGCATTCAGATGCATGATACAGCACTAGAATCATGCAAATAACTGCCACTTCCTGCTGACAGATTTGGTCACGGTACTTAAGAGGGAAAAAAATTTTAAAGGGCCTTGAAGAGCTCTCCTTACCTTGTTCTGCTTGGGCTGTCTTCTTGCTGTCTTGAACAAATCATCAGAAGCAATCTTAGTTCTCCTGAGGGTAAAGTCAGCACGGGGGCCAATTTCTTCTAGTTCCACACGTGGTGTTTTGGTTCCTGATTTCTTCAGCAACACCCTATGTGTGGAATGACTGTGCATTAGTCTCTTCATCTAATTCTTCTGAAGGGATGGCCCTATGAATAAACCTAATACAAAACAAATTCTAATACTCACGCACACAGTCTGGGGGGGGGGAATGGCATGATAGCAAATAAAAACAGAAAGCTCAGTAGTGTGTGATGACGCTGGTGGCACGCAACCTACTGGGATAACGATATGAGGTTTGGAGTGAAAAGGAAACAACACAACTGTGGCTGCAAGAATCGCATCACCGCCTCCTGTGACACAGGAGAGCTGAGAAAGAAGTGGGGGCTCGCGCAGACAAGCGTTCTCCCACCTCGTGTTTCACAGGCTTCTCTACAGAAGCGAGATTGCCGTGCCATTCGCGATGACATCGCTTCACACTCCATCGTCATTGCGGGAAGCCGCCACGCATGCTTCCCACAATGGTGGCTATGACAGCAAAATGCCCGACTGCCCCGCAGCTGGTGCTTGTAAAAGCTCCCTATAGTTAAGCACAGTTCTGGAGCTATATTTCGTAAACATTCTATTTCACCGTCTGCTTCACACAAATGTCCTTTTTGGCAAATGTGTGACCCAATGACAAGGACGACAGAGAAGGAAAATTTAAACAATAGTTTCAAAATAAGCATCTATCTTCCAATACTGGGAACATAGAAAGACGAATCCTCTTACTTGTAGCTTCTCAGTGTTATCTTGTTATCCACTGCAGTGAACATAATAACATGCTCAAGACCTTGTAGACTGATAGCCTCGGCAGTTTCACCTCTGAAGAAATCTGGAATGAACATATGTGTTACAGGATAGCAGGCATAACAAGCTTTCCCAAAATGTACCCTGTAGCACTTCTTTTGGGGTTGCTCGTTTCTGTCTCACAGACCATAAGTATAATGGTCACATAGAGCAAATCAAGTTAAAGATATAACGGGGAAGGGGCAAGATAAGTGCTCGAACCTTTAAACACACACTACAACAATCGCATCACTTTCAGTAAGGCTACTCCCCAATGGAAGAACTAGAATCTTTGTTTTGCCGATACAGGACTTCCCAGTTTCTTCATATGTCGAGCTGGGGCTTACAATGATTTGCTTGGCAGCGCTCAAATAACTATTCCATTTTTACATTTTTGAGGACAACTGATGTTTTCCCGAACACTCAAATAGCAAGCAGCACTACAGTGAAAAGTGTGGTTGCTATATGGTTACGAATCTGTAGGACAGTTATAATATAAACCTTTCAGCAGTTCCCATGGTACACAAGCTCTTGCAGTTTACTGTATGTGGCTACACACTTTTTCATCCTTAGTACACAACTGAATGCATTTATGTGTTTGTACAATGGTTCCTAGCTCTTTTTTCATATTTACAACAAAAATTCTCAAAAGAACGGATTTTATAAAAGTGAGAAGGTATATACCTATGAAAAAATTTTTCAATCTCTCAAGCTCCTTGTTTTGCTCAAACTGTTCGCCAGCAAAAATCAGCATGGGCTTTGTGCCTACAGCAATCTTTGGGATCTGCAAAAAAAGGGGGGGAAAGAAAGGAAGAGAGTAGAGGACTTTAATTACCCTTCATGCAACACAGAAAATACATAATCATGTAAAATGATTTTGTAGTGTTGCTAACCAATTATATGAACTTTCAAACCAAATTCACTCTGCATACTAATCTCAAATGTGGTTCCCACTGCTTGCTGCATACACATTAAGGAGCTTCACATTAAGGAGCTTCAGATCACCAGCTATTCAAACATACCAAGTAATACCCATATTTGCAACAGTCCGGAGGTCAACGCAACAGTGCACAGGGAGCTCTTATCGGAAAGAAAGATCTGTAAAGATGGCTATGTGGAAAACAGCAGAATGAGAAATAGCACCAGTGAGTGTGTTGCTCTGCAGTACCAAAAAGAAAGTGCCAGATCTTGATACAAACAGGCCAGACCTGCAAAGATATTACAAAATCCTTGCAGGTAGTGTCATTCACCCCATTCAGACAGGCCTGACAGTTCCTCTTCTGTTTCCACATGTTTTGCTTCAGAAAAAAATTTACGGGTGCCTTGCCTAAGTAAGTACAGCAATGTTTCTGTCAGCTACTCTTTCAAAGCCTATACTGTGTTTTGCTTCCAACTTGTGAGAGTTTGCTTCAATTACAGCCACATCGATACTGTTAGCCACAGGCATATACACACTGGCCAAACCAATCGAAGTCCACTTCACGACTCACTGTAAAAAGCTCGCACAACATTAATACTTGATCAATCAATACTAGGCAATACTTAATTAGCTAGGCTTCGTGCATGCCTCATCATGATGCACAAAATCAAGCCTCCACGGTGGAATCTAAAGATGCATCCAGGTTAATGAATAAACATACTCTCAAACTCTCAATATCTATGGTAAACAATAAGAGCCAGCAACTGGCAAAAATTTACACATGCCCTTGATAGGGTAACCTAGCCTACATGAAAGCAGCAGAATACTCCCAACAGAAGTAAACATTATAATTACTCTCATAGATTATGCACAGAACAAAAAGTGAACAAGGGTTAAAAAAGTGCCTCCACCTGCACCACTTAGTGTACCACAGGTGTGAATAATGGACGCTAGTGGGGGGCCTCAATCCAGGCACAACTAGGGCTGTGGTCATAGCCATGCAGTACCCTTTAAAACTGGAAAAACCATAGCAAGTAATTCTAATAAGGAAATCAGGAACTACACCAAGGTCTAAAAGCCCAACTGCCCTCTGAGAGACAAAAATTCTGAATCCAGAAATCAGACTGGTACAGCTAAAGTGGATTTCAGCCCACACAGATCTGCATAATACACATACTAGAGGATTCATTGACCGTCCGACAAGACGACGTGGAAGAAATGTGAATGGAGCACTTAGTTATCTTCAAAGATATATGAAAGTACTATGAGGCTGAAAGTGTGTGTGTGTGTGTGCAGGTTAGTTCGTGATTCATGATTACAAAAACTGACTGCAAGAAAACACAGGACGACCTCTTTATGGCGTCTTTTTCTTTCTTCATGCTACTGTGGGCTATTCGGGGCACCTTATGAGACAGCACATAAATGCTTAAAGGGGTCGTGAAACGTTTTCTGAACATTTTGTACTAAGTGCGTATTCGGGATCCTGACCCTCCAGTCAACAATATGCATTGTTCCGTTGCACCGTGTGCGTTGATTTAGAGCGATAAAAAACGCGGTTTCGGTTTCACTGCGCGCATTCTCCTCAACTCTGCAGATGACGTCATCTTAGTAGCCGTCATACCTCCGAGACTGGCGTGCCCTCGGAGGCCACGGGAAAACAAACCGCGCTGCCGCTTTTCTTCCGAATGGTGGCACCGCACGGTTTCCAAGTATTTTCTTCCTGTCTAGCTTTCAAGTAAATCGATTCCTTTAGGGCAAACGCGAGTTCACTGTGCCTTTGAACTTAAAAGTGTCTTAACTCAACGTCACCAAATAGTACCGCGCCGGCCGGTAGTGTCGCATAGTCGTTTCGGGAGCGCAAGAAAGCCGAGATTTAAAACGGGCATTGTTAAATGTGCACTGAATATTTCGCCGAAATATTTCGGAATCGGCTTGTCGAATGCATATTGAAGGAGTGAAAATTACAAACCGGCATCTCCAAATTCTTTTCACGACCCCTTTAAGCAAACAAGATGCCTGACGGAGGCTACAAACTAACACTGATACTAACCCACCATACTTGCACAACATGTATATGCAGACGAACACACAAAGTTTCATATTAAAATTTCAATAACCAAAACACCTTTGTCTCATACCGTGGACATGCCCCAAGAAGGATAACAGTGAGACTTATGAGCAGTAGGAGGCCATGTTGCTTAGTTCAGACCTTGTTTAAATCAGAGCAGCCACTGCACTAGCTAAGGAAGCCACCAAGGTTCATGGAGTCATAGCCGATTGACGCTGCTAGCTTTGATGCTCAAATATTTTACCGACAAACAAAGTTCCTACACGCTCACTGTCTACCAAATACGTTAGGACATACATCCGTGCTTCACGCTCAGTTCTCAACACACGGGGCACTGTGAAAGCATGTATTGTTTTTGCACAAATGCACTGACTTCTCATAAATGCACAGACATGCTGGCAAACTATCACCTTGAATTCCTCCAGTGCTTTAAAATTTTCCATTCCTAGTTCAAACATGTCCAAAAGGTGGCCATTGTATGTCCGGCCGATAACCAAGTTGTTTGGCCGCTTTTTGGAGTGTGTTCCAAGCACAAAATGGGAGGCATCATTTTTCTGCGTCATGAATTCCTGAAAGTAATAAGATCAGCCATGTAAGCAGCTATTGGTTTTCCAAAACGACTGGAAACAGAACACAAACAGCAATTACTTACAAGCGCTGTCTGATCTTCGAATGGCTTCATTTCATTTTTCCTAAGAGCGGTAGCAATATTTTTGCAAATCAAGGTGCCATTGACAACTGTCACATTGAGATTATGATACTTACTTGTTAAAAAACACTGAATGAGGCCTCTTTAGGGAGCACTGGAAGTGAGAATAATAGCCCGTTAAATGGGGTAACTAAATAAACAAACGCAATGTCACTTACTAGGTTCTTCATGGCTGTCAACACTGTGTTGCTGGCATTGGAACCACGGATGAATATCGCACTTTTCGTGTTTTCGACTAGCTTTGATCCGCGGTTTTCGAGGAAACGCTTTCCTCTCTGCGTCTTCGGCTTTCTGAAAAGCAAGCACGTTAAACCAATGATGAATGACAGCGACTGTTTGATTTAACAACGGGAACGGTGCGGGGACTGCACATGCAGGAAGGCACTTGACAAGGAAGGGAACCATGGCTACCACGCAATTTCTGAGCAGTTTAGTCAGAAGTTGTTTGCTAAAATGCGTCGATGTGAGTAAAAGACGTGGGCAGAGCACAAGGAAGGTGAAATTACGTACACAACGCCGGGTATTCCTTCCATTTTTGCCATTGATCTGCAAAAAGCGCACGCACACGTGCGCAAAGACGAAACACTACTTATGTTGGCTTGGATTGGATCGAAACGCTATCCAGTTTGAATGACACGGCCGATCGATTAAAAAAAAAACAATCAAGCGGTCATCTTACTGAAGTAGTTGAACATAAACGTTTATTATATACCTTGCATTAGTGCAAATTTTATTCAATATTTTTTTTTCATGAAAGCTTATTGCAGTTTGCATTTTTTGTTCTGGTTTCGGTATTGTGGAAGCGTGTTTTCAAGACCGTGATTGGCAAAAGAAAGGCCACACCGTTGACTTTTATCATTGTAGACAACTACGCGATAATAAGAGATGGGAACAACAATGCGAGTTGAAAAAAAATCTCATTGGCTGGTAAGGATGAAAGGGAAATGCTACATGTTTATCGGCATAGGGTTGTCATTTACAGTCGAGAAATGGGATTCGTTTACCTGCAGCCGCATGACTTCGCCTGTACAAGACATTGCGTTTCTGATAAGTGCGCAGCTCTTGCGTGCGCCATTTGCTGCTGTGTTGCGGCGCCACTGGCGTCGCGAAAATAGCCGTGTGCTAAAGAAGGCAAGGAGGAGAACAGTTGGAAAAAAGGGACCCAGGTGAAAATATTGCAACTGGAAACAACTGGGACCAGTGCAAGTGGTTTATGGTCAAATTCCCAGTGGGGACCATTTGCAATGGGTCCCAGATGGGACCCACTGGCAACTGGTCCCCACTGGGAATTTGACCATAAACCACTTGAACTGGTCCGAACTGGTCCCCATTGCTACTGGTCCCCACTGGGAATTTGACCATAAACCACTTGAACCGGTCCCAACTGGTCCCCATTGCTACTGGTTCCAGTTAGCCCCGCTGCTACTCACCTAGCCTATGTGAGGCCAGTAGCATCGGCGTGAAACTTTTGTCCCCGTTACACATGCGTAACAGAGATTGTGAACTATACTCAGCTGGAACCATACATCATTATTTAATGAGTGAAGAGATCGCTCGTTAATTGATATCGCATGTGACCGAGTTGGTAACTGCTGGCCGCGAAATCTGTAGATCAAGTCGATCATACAGCAGAAGAAGCTCGGCGCTGAAACGTGACATTTATTAGAAATATTGCAGCTTGTGCTCTGGCTGGGAATCTTCTTGAATGTTTTCTTGGAGACGCGGCAATGGTAACTGCTGGCCGCGAAATCTGTAGATCAAGTCGATCATACAGCAGAAGAAGCTCGGCGCTGAAACGTGACATTTATTAGAAATATTGCAGCTTGTGCTCTGGCTGGGAATCTTCTTGAATGCTTTCTTGGAGACGCGGCAAACTCTTGGATGTTTCGTGGGCCGTGAACGTATTTTATCACCTGAAAGCAATTGTATTTCCACGCTGTTAGCAAATTTAAAAGAAAATCACTGCTATTGTAAAGAAGCGCGCTGTGCACAGCCCCGCACCAGTGAATCGTAAGTGGGGCTTGGCCTGGATGTTGTTACGATCTTGGCCGCGGACTTGGCTACGTCGGACTTCTTTGTTATAATTGGTGGAGTCGTAACAACATCCAGCCCAAGCCCCACTTGCGATTCAGTGGTGCGGGGCTGTGCACAGCGCGTTTCTTCGTTACACTATCAACAGGCAACCCTACCAAAAAGGCCAAACGTCAAACAGCCACTGGCTGATATTAAGAGTTCAACTCAATGCAGTAACTTCGAAGCACTTTTCAATGTAAAAATTCATACACGGAAGCATCTCTCACCTTCAAATGCTAGCATCGGCACCAAGGAAAGCAGCGCCAAGTCGTTTGCACACAATCGATCCACAAGCGTGTTGTCACGGGCGAAAACAGTTGTCATGCGCTCGTCCGAATTGTCATCTCTTCCACAGGTGCCACGTCCAACAATAACTGAGCACAAATTAAGTACACAGGCAACGAACATCCACACGTTCCTCGGCGCAAAACATCACGTACATGTGCCACAGCACAGCGGCCCGCGCCTATGCCTCGCCTTGGCTCATCCACGTGTGCTCTACGAAACTTGCGCACAGGCGTTTCTGAATTTTCTGTTATGCAGCTTCTTGTTGTCAATAAATATTGCCGTATTTGCGCAAATTAATTTAATTTCTTTAACATCTTTCGCGCATGCATTTGTTAATTGTTTACTCTATTTTCTACGAACAAATCAGATACGAAACTAATAATGACCGTCAAGGCAACTGGTTCCAGTAGAACTGGTTATGGTTCCTGTTGGTGTCCAGATGGGCGCAGCGGAAACCAGTTGGCCCTCACTTCGTTTCTAACTGGTACCATTTGGCCGGCAACTGGGACCACTTGGAGTTGTCCCCAGTTGAAGTGGTCCCAAGTGGGGCCAGTTGCTCCCCAGTTCACCTGTAACTGGGACCACTTGCTTCCCATTTAGCTTCCAAATGGGACCATTTGGCTTTGAACTGGGACCAGTTGATTCCAGTTACTTCCTGTTGAAACCAGTTAGATTCCCAGCTGCACATTTTCACCTGGGGAGGGATTGTCGAAACCTGCACAAACATGTTTTTGCTGCAATTATTTCCCCCACCATACTGTAAATTCGAAACAGCTGAACATGCAGCTGCGCACAAAGTAGAGTGTACTCTATCCAAGGCCCTAGCTTATTAGGGAGTATTGTAATCGCCGGCCATCTTACCGTCCAGAAACGCAAACTGACCGATGCCAAGCGATCGACATGGTAGCCCCGGTCTGCTGCCAGGAACGAGAGGCTTCAAATGTTGCGGTTCAATCCCCGTGTTGTAATTATATGCGGCTTGCTTGACCGCAGTAAGCAATAAATAAGCTCAGGGTCGACGGTGGGAGACGGAAAGGTGCCTCTTCAAGATGAAGAAAACAAGAAAAGGATATCATCCACAGAGCAGCTGCCTCCACGAAGCCTACTGCTCCTTCGACTGGTCCTGTCGCCTCAGCCCGTCAGTGCAATAGAAATACTACAGTTACATTTGATACAATCTGAATTGGACAATATACAACCTAAGAATAAATTTAAGATCCGCCCAGAGAGCCGTTGCTCGCCTCTCCTCACCGGCTCTATACTGTGTCAGGAGGCTCAAGCTTTACACCTAAAGCCAAGACACAAGCCGCGTATTGTGTATCCCGTGCACGCTAGCTGCCTTGTACGACGCACATGTATGCCATTGCACAGAGAGCTAAACGTTTGTTATCGGCCTTGAGTTATAACTTTACAAAAATATTTTCGCTCTACTGCCCAGAATATATACTATACTTCTCCAATGAAATTTCGCTCTGTTGTTTTTCATACAGACTCGTCATGAGGCGCGCCGTAGTGTGGGAGAGAGAGAGAGAAAGAACCTTGTTATATTTTTCATGTTAGCAGGGTGGGCAGGAGATCCCGCCTATCAGACGATCTCTTCTGGTGGCTTCCTCGGCCCGCTGGACTCCGGAACAAGAGTGCAGTTCGCCGGTACTGGGAACCTAACCGGCGCATTCTTGAGATACACGATAGCCTGCGGCCGCTGGTGAAGGTTGTGTTTTGAAGGGTGGTTATTGAACGTTATGTGAAGGGTAGAAGACCTCTTTCGAGCCTGATTGCTTTACGCATGAACGTCACAGTTTTTGTGCGAAATTATATATGACGCGCCTCTTTGTGCCACTTGTCGATTTCCTGTAGTGAATAAAACAACAACGTAGGTGTAGTTAATGTCGTTCTAAAGCTATTTCATCAGGACGGTAAGCCTTATGTACAGTGTCTTTAGGTTCGCACAGTCAGAGGGATACGTGGTCCCGAGTTCTTTTTTTATTTCTATGAACTTTTACTGGGACGTAGCGAAACTCCTGCACGGAACGGAACCAAAATATTTTTCGCTTTTCCAACGCATACCTTTGTCCACCCGCGAAAATAATACTAAGATATTTTTGAACAATTAGAAAGGAGCTAGAACATGGACATTTTTCCTATGTGACTGACTTTTTCTAATGTGGCCCTATTGAGAAGTTTTACGCGCAGTATCTGCCACTTGCAGCAGCGAGCTTTTAATTTCCGTTACTTACTAGTATCGCTAACGTCTCAAATAAAAAAAAATAGTGCTACATCAGAAATTTGGGTCTTTGCGCGCGGATTAAAAATAAAAATAACCATGCCTTATTTCAACCACAGTTCTAAATTATCTGCTGTTATTTCTTGTGAATCATTTCGTACTGAACGAATATATATATATATATATATATATATATATATATATATATATATATATATATATATATATATATATATATATATATATATATATATATATATATATATATATATATATATATATATGCGAGACAATTAATAATGACGCATATATGCTGTGGTGTTCAGTGGCCTGCGATACGCAGTGTGCCGCGCATAGCACAAACATCTATGTTATTATGGTTTCCCCCCTTCTAGGCATCCGCTCGAGCGCTGAGGAGAGAATCCCGGAGATTTATATGGAAACGCGAAGGCATGACTAGCTCCAATTACAGTGGCTTGCTGCTAATGGCGTTTTCCCGCGGGACACGATATATTCACGTCCCCGCCACGGTGGTCGTGCTTCCACGAAGAAAAAAACAAAAAACAAAAGAAAGAACATGCAGTACTTCTAGAGTGTCTTTCCGGGGTGTCGACTTCATGTATACTGACAAGTCAGGTCGTGTTACGAACAACGCGTGGTCTTCTACGTCTGGTTCTCGTCTATTCACTACACCTTTGCCTTTAAATATTGTCAAGTATATTTCATATACTTATGCATAGCTACGAACTATAAGGTAAAAAGAATAGAGATAAACTGGTAAAACTGTGCCCTGCGCACTGAGTATTCAAGTAGACCGTGGGCTGTGATGTATGCGCATGAGTCCGAACAGAACTCGATACGTGAATAGTGCACACAAAAGATCGACGAGGTCGACTCCGATGCTTCTGCCCGGTTTCAACAGCCAACCGCGGTCGAAGGGCGTTATTTTGAGCCTTTGGCATGACTCAAAAGTTGGCCAGTGTGTTTTCAAAACATAGCACGTGCCCCCAAAGCCGGTTGCCTCAAGGGCAAGTATATTGTGCGCACATTTATATGCAAGAAGAGGCGCCGCTTTTTCATTTTCCTGAAGGCTAGGGGTCGGGGATGAGAGTAGTGTTGGAAGCCGAGGTACCCTTGTATTAAGAGAGGCACGCGCACAAGAGAAAAGTCGCTGTTGCCATCGAAATTGCAAGTTTATTCACAAAGGATCTATTCCAGCAGTGTACTTATATATACACTTACTTCATTCAGAGGGGAAACTGGTGGCATTATAAGCTTCGAGGGGAAGAGAGAAGTGGGGTCTGATAACACTCTTGCAAATCCCCTGCCGCTTTGCAGCTGACGCTTCTGTCTGCAAAGACCAATGAAAAATTGGAAATGTAAGAAGCTACAGAAAAAGAAAAAAGAAAAGAAAAAAGAGACTATCGAGTAAAGAAGAGATTTGACCATATCAACGCGTTATAAGCGATTCAAAAAGAAGTGGAAGTTCACTCGTGCAACTTAAGTATGGAATGAATGTAAAGTTATGACACACACGTACCATAATATAACGAAAGGGAAGGGGCCAAGGGCTCGTTTATTCGTTAGAAACAACTTAATGAATCAACAAACATTGAAGCCTAGGAAAACATAGGGGAAGTTGTTCAAGTTCCTAATTGCGGTATAGTAATTTTGGAGTAAATATATAGAAAGGAATTGAAGTGGACGAAAAGACAAACCTGCCTTCGGTGGGAACCGAACCCACGACCTTCGGATGACGCGTCCGATGCTCTACCGCTGAGCTACGAAGGCGGTCGTCCCCCCTCCCACGTTCACTTTATTGGGTACTTATGTATATACAATCCTGGGAGCGTTAGGCAGCGCCACTCGTAGCCATGGCGGCGAATGTGGAACATTCTTAATGCCTTAGGAGTCACGTAGAACGTGATCTTATGCCGAGATGGCTGCTGCCCAATAAGCTCTCCTATGCTACCTAAAGGCACCAAGTCTAAAGGCACCAAGATACACAGCAATGTTTGTCCATATTAGGCCTTAGTGTAATCACTAGAATTGCTGAAAGGAAAACATGACGTTCAATAACACACGCCGTGTAAGAGACAAGAAATAAATAGAAAGTGAAACGATAGTATCAGCAGAAACAGAATAAAGGTTTTGAGATAAGCATAGCGACAGGCGCTATCGGAAAAAGCGTCTCTTAAAGAACTTTACTGCCCCTGTACGACTTAACGCAATGTTGGTTTAGACCTGTGTGATAAAAAACTGTAATGCTTAAGCAGGGTATTGACTGAATGAATAAAAATGTGAAGGAAAGTGTGGTAATGTGTGGGGGTGGTGGGAGCAGGTAGAGTTGTTCGGTTACAAGAGTGCGGGACCGCCAAGCACCATCCTTTATGTGCTCTATGTAGTTATGAACCCAGCTGTATAGTGCTGCCAAAATTTCGGCGTACATTATCAAATTTGCGAACAACCCAACAAAACCTTCCGAGCTCTAGGAATAGCTACGGTGCATTTGAAATTTCTCCTAAGCACACTGCTATACCGCGATTGCCTTTCACAGGTTTGTACCTCGCTACGAGATTATAAACCGTAATCACCTTAAAATAGTAAAATAAGTTCAATTTTAAAGAAAAATTTAACGAGCGCATGAGATTATTCAATGTAATTTAATCGATTTTATAATGTACTTTTTCAAAGATGCTCCATCTATTGAAATTCACTTCGTATGTCTCAAATGCAACGGAGCAATAGGGATGCAATTACAAAAAAAAAAAAAATGAATGAGAAGGCAGTAGTATTCTAATATATATATATTTTTAGTTATCAGGACTTACGATCGTCTTATTGAGCAATGCACCTCTTTTCAATGTGCACTTTGTACGCTTGACGTGTTATTAAATATATTTCTTAGGCTGCCTCGCTTCCTTACGCAGCCACGATAGAACGACGGCGTTTTCGATCAACTGATAAGCACCGAGCAAGGCCAGAGCCCCCCGCAAAGTAACAACTCGAAAGGCGCTTCTCGGGGTATTGCGTCCAGGCGCACCGGGTCGAGAGGGACTTCCCTTATTATTTCTCGAGTCGCACACGCCAGCCAGTCGCCGTCGTCGACGGCGCTCTGACCGGTCGACGCCACGGCTGGAGCCGCGGGTCGCGAGCTGCCGCGGTCGATGAGCGTCAAAAGGAGCAAAAAGAAAAGGGGAGAGAGAAGAGAAACAAAGAAGGATATCAAAATCGAAGGAATGGGCGTTCCTCCACGGGATAACCGGTGGCGTCGAGTCACGGCGCTCCCTCTATCGGCGCCGCGGGGAAGCGGTCCAGCGACCGCCATGCTTGCGCTCGGCGAGGGCTGCTGGCAAGCCCACAGCGGCGGCTCGAGCTGCGAAAAGCCAAGCCCCCGGTTCGAACTCACCTTCGCGCCAGCTCCCAAGACGCCCTAGGCCTTCTTTTTTCCCATCCTCTGGGGGGAACCGCGTCGTCCACACAGCGCAGATCAACTCGAAAACCTTAGCTCGTCGCTACGGGAGAGGTGAGCCTCTTTGCGATTACCTGCTTCGGGGACCTTAGTGAAACGCATTGACATACAGAGCGAACGTGCGTGGTGCCCGCGTGTGTGTGTGTGCGTGCCTGTCTCACAGTCAGCGGATCCGCCTCGAACCGATGCGGAGTGTGTGTCGAAACAAACGCAGCGATCGCGCACTGCGTGCGGGGCCTTTTGTTCTCCGATTGTCTGTCTTCTGCTCTCTCTGTTGGTTGTTGAATTTATGTATTGTTCTCTATTGCTCGCATCTTTGTTTCCTCCTTCCTACCCGGCGTCGGTCGAGATTGATCCCGCGATTACTTCGTTCATGTTCTTGTAAAGCGTGCTTCACCTCGGTAATATAAGGCGTGTAAGAAAGCCTCGCTGTCCCCCCTTCCTTATTCCTGTCTCCATTTTTTAGGATATCCATCGCGCGACGTTGCTGTCAATTTACAGCGTTTTTAATAGGTGAGAAAAGTGTATCATGAGGGTGTTCCGAATCGTTTCTGCAAGGCCCATTTACAACGGTGCCATTTCAGGTGCCGCGAGCAAAATATCCCGAGAAGCGGTTCGTGCGGGGTCGATGCCAGATCATTAATCTCTAAGCGGGCGTAGTAACAGACTAGTTCGCAGGCTGCAAGTGCTTGCGGCTTTAAAGTGGGTGTATAGCAACATATACACGCTGTTGTCGATCATAAAAGCCGGTGTACGTCTTCACGTCGCACAAAATTTCTGTTTCTTTACACTGAAACATGGTCCCAACGAGCCGCCTGTCCAATCACGCGAATTTGCGGTACAAATTTTAGACTAAATGCTTATCAGTTTTCATTAGCCTCCCGACTTAATAAATCAATAAACGCTGTGCTAGTTCTGCAGAACGCGCTGAATGATGTGCTGTATCGCTGCTCCATGCGATCGGCTAATTTCTCCGCCGTCCCAGAGCGGCCCAAGTTGAGCTTAACGCATACATATATATCGATTTCAGATCAAATTTTGTAATCTTGCGCACGCTAAGCCGCATCCATGACACACATGCTTCGGTAACGCACGCTTTGTCGCTTATCTGCGCAATCAATTCCCTAAAAAACACGAGATAACAATCAAGTGCATGTTAATAATTCCGCGGATTTCACGTGACAAGACCACCATATGATTACGAGGCACGCCGTAAAGAAAATCGCACTCACCACGATTTCCGTTGACTTGCACATCATTTGTCACGGGCGCATAATTTTACGTATGGTCATGCTGGTCATACTTTTTACAGCTCCACGTGAATAAACCGCAATACACCGAAATGTAAGAAAGAGAAATAATTATGGAATAGTGGTGTCCGAATACGGGACTAATGTACGTGTGGAAAGGTCCTTTTCGTTTAATGTAACTTAGCGCCTTCTTACCTATGGCGCTTAATTAGTTTATAGCTTAGTGGTATGCGCAATAGGCTACTGTGCTAACCACAGAATTAGACTAATATTGTTATGGCATGTGTAGATCTCCCGGCAAGATATATTGGCTTTGTCTTAAAGATCGAAATGTAGTGCTGTGCTTTGTTATAAAAGTTATAAGAAGATGCCACTATAATTGAATGTTTCATTAAACAACAACAGCTGCATAATAAGAACGTCGTCACACAGAAAAATATATATAGTGTGTAGAAGTTTTAAAAACAAATGGTTGCATTTATGTAAGGTATAATGAAGCACTAAAAGCTGTAACAAAAGGAGAAAAAGAGTGCCCAAAGCAGTTACAGAGTAAATAAACACGGTCGCAGCACGAAGTTGTCGTTTTGATAATCGATTGCTTCATGAGCTTGTAGAGGCAAGCGAATGCGCTGAGCATTTTTCTGACCGCAAGCTGAACGTTGAAGACGATTGGTTTTGAAGAAAATTGAAATATTCGTTACAGCGCTGCGTTTTAATACACATGCAGCTTTAATTCATCTAAGGTAAACGAAAAATGTCGCATCAGGATTATATTACCGCGGAAGAAAAACATTTATTCTCGGCAGACGAGCGAGTTCATTTTGTTGCACCGACGCGGCTTAGCTCATTCCAATAACTGCCTGTTATTCCGCGTCGCTTCCCAATTGTCTCTGCAAGTAAACGACAGTGTTCATGAGAAAGTAACCACTCCCGTCTTTGCGGATGGCGCTTAGGAATGGGAAAATTAGCATCACCCCGCTTGTAGCACACAACTACAAGGAAATCCATGCGGATTTAACAGAAAATGAATGCTTCTTAGTTGACAATTTCTGTCCAGACTGGTGCTGGCGCCGGGCTCGAACCCAGGACCAGGACTAATTTACTTTCTTTCATTTGTTTTTTTTTTGGGGGGGGGGGGGGTTAAGTGCTTGCGGTTTTGAAGTGGGCGTATGTAACAGCAGACATGCATGGGATTTGGGGCCCGATCGGAGGTCTTTGTTCGAAACAAAGAGCGTTCGCTCGCTGCAACGTCCCAGAGTTGGGGGCGTGGTCCTCGTTGTGCGCGCTGAGGGTTTGACACGAATAAATGCAGGTCTGGTTTCCAGGATTGGTCGCTCTATCTTGTTTGAGTGGGTGCTGTTTTTATGACAGGATGGCCCATAAGATAAGTGAGAACGGGAGGGCGAGAGCAACCAGTCGGCAAGCGGGAACATCCCAGACGTTGACGAGCATCTTTTGCTGTCTTCTTACGGAGAGCATACTACAAAATGAAATGCTTTTCGCCATTGAATGAATAGGACTGCCTTGTGAAAACAAAGAATTTTTCATTTCTGAGCTTAAGCACGCGACCCTGCAGATCCATGTTCCATGTTCCGCGGCTTAGCCATGTCCCGTGTCTTAAGACGTCCGTGGTGTCCAGACCAATGACGTGCGTCGAAAACCAAACAAAAGCGAACGCGTTTGCTAACAGCATCCTCCGATTCCACTCTCGTAGCACAGTGTTGCCGAGTGAATCCGTATACATGTCCTAGTATCTTTGTGCTGCAAAGGAGTAAATGCCAACTACCCCCTTCCTAATCTTACTACAGTCGGCGGAATTCCGAAGAATTCATTTTGCTACACGGATGACGCTTTTGCAGTAAGTTTCCTATGTAGAAGCTGGAATTTGTAAAATGTGAAATAAATTTTAAAGAAAGTTTGCGATATGCAGTGGCGGGTTCAACAAAGGCCCTGTTAAGTTTTATATGAAGTAATTCGTTTTTGGATGAAAGCTCTGCTGTACTGCCGATGGTATTCTCAAACTTGAGCGAACTTTGCAAGTACGTCGGCTTCCCTGCATGGAGACTATATGAAGTCGTTTCATTTGTAAGGTATATGCCTAGAGAAATGCAGGTATGCTCTACGCATGCAGATGTCGGCCACCGGGCAACGATATGGACGCAGTTCTCTTACTGTGTGGTTGTCCATGATTCTACGCACAAATACTGCTACATGCGTGTCTCGTAGTTTTTCGCTCGGATGAATATCGCTGCCACGATATCATCAAGGTCTAATGAACCGAGTTCATCATATACTGAGAAAACGTGCACCATCCAAACACCAACGTGTATTTCATTCTTGTCACGCAATGTTACCACTGACGTGCACTATCACCGCTTTCCCCGAAGCTTTTGTATCTTTTTGGTTTATAAAAATTTAAAATCAATTCAAAATTCAAACAATAAGCGCAGCGGTCATGGCGGAAAGTGGTCATACAGAACGGCGATAACATTGAAGAATACGGGCTTCACGCGGTGCACTTTCGATTGAGATCTAGCGCTATCGGAGTTGCATTCCTCAGCCGATGTTGGCACATTAGTACAATTAAGCTACGAGAGAGGCCACCAGTGATCGGTATGTTCAATCTGCATCGCGCTCGATCGCGATTGTACGTGCACCGCGGGACACTCGTATAAAATATTAAAAAGTGCATGGTGCATTGTACAAAAGTAGGGTACGATCCCTCGACAAAGGAGAGCAAATTGTAAGCGTGTTAGCATTATTTAATTTTATAAATTTTTTCTGAACATGGTTCCAAACGTACACGTTACGTGAGTTCCGGACGCAATGCCTCTTTAGCACCAAATTATAAAGGCAAGAATGACTACAACGTTTTCAAGTTCCTGAAATTATATAAAATAATGTTTCAATAATCAATAAAAGACGACTTTTATAATAGTTAATGTGTGTGGCTGTTTCAGGCCTCACTCGATCGTTATTCGCTTACAAAGGGGCACAGAAAGGGTTAACCAAGGGTCGCACTATAATATTTATGCGAGTCTGGCACATTTTAGTCTAAAAAAAAAATAAAGGAAAAGACAGACCCAGGTCCGACCGCATTAAACAAAACGTGTACCGCATCGGTGGTTCGTTTTCGTATTTTTATCCTCTGACCCCGTTAGCCACGCCCGTTCAACGAGAATAAAAGCAAATTCAGTCGTGGTCGCTAATATAACGCTTTGACAGTATACACTTCAGTCAAAGAGCGATTTGTATCCTTGCTTTTTTCTTTCTTACATAAAGGGAAAAAAAAAAAGAAATGTCCTTGTTTTAAATGGTTTTAAGATTCGTGGTCAGTCGCTATAACAATTGTCTTTTTTACGAAACAGTCCTTCCAAAGCAGACGGTCGTGATTTGCACTCGCTCTGAAGGAGCACGACGCTCTAAAAAAATTCGACCCCGCCGACGACAGCTGGCGTGCCTGACGAGCGAGGAAAAGAAAAAAAAAAAAGAGTAAAAATGGAGTAATAAAATAAACGGGTCGCGAACTGAGGAGCTCAAGGCAAGATGGGCACCAAGGCGAGAGTGTAAGAGGGTGGTATATGTCAGCGACTTTGTGCGGCCGCTCTCTCGAGGCGTGTTGTAGCTATGCCGATAGGGAAGAACGGAAGCGGGAGAACGGGGGAGAAAATGTGCATTCTTTCTCCACAGTTGTCGAGGTTAGCGGGTTGCCGCAAAAGCTAAAAATAAATAACACGTGAAGGTAGAGGCACAGTTGTATATGTAAGGGCAGACAAGTCAAATAGCGCTCTTCGCCTCCCCCGAAACGATGCAGCATCTTGAAGCTTATGGAAACAGTGTTGGCTGTTCTTCCCTTCGAATGCCAAGCCAGTGAGGCGCTTTTGTTTTGTTTTGTTTTGTTTGTTTGTTTGTTTGTTTTATAGAACAGAACGCTTTGTCCCATTCTTTGGCGATAAGACACCCCGAAAAAAGGTAGCAAAGCAACTATAGGGATTTGCGGATTCGTTTGAATGTTACAAATGCGCACGTATATTTGCAATGCGGTCGCTCTCGACGGATGCAGGCGAGACGAACATAAAGCGATTGCAGTCTGTAATCGCGAACGCACAACTCTGCTTTATTTGTTTGCACTCTTCTTTTTGTGCACGTCACTTCCCGACCCTAATTCAGACGGCGTTTACCACGCGGCGTGTGCTTTTTGTCGTTTCTTATTGTTAGCAATGAATGCGTGTTCGTTGCCTCTAAATAGTTAATTTGCCATTATTACGCGTAGCCTTGTTTATTTATTCTTGATTATTCTTGCAAATACATGTACATAAAATTTCGCTGCGGTTGTCGGGACGTCCTGGCCAAATATCTGTTTATAATTTATGAAACCCGAAACATTAGATCAACCAAAGGTTACGTGCCGCATCACAAGACGTAATTTTAGAGGGCGCATATAATTAATTGGACACCCGAGGCTTTTCTATTCAGCAAAGGTACATTATTGGCTCTCTCTTGGGTTATTTTCTCGAATACGCTAAGAAACAAGAGTGCCGTAAATGGTTCCCATCAGGTCACGGGGAATGACCAATGCTCGCCCTTTTCTGTGTTTTTTAATTGCCCCACTTTTGTCTTTATTTTTTTCTTTTCCCCGTAAAATTGTATTTTGCGGTACTGCGTGAATTCAGTGAGTACACTCTAGGCCATCTTTCAATTGTTCTGCCCGTTCGGCTTTACATAGCGGCTGGCCAATCCATTCGGTCAGGGTTCTTCGAACATCATTGTAAATTCTAGCAGCCGGTGGTCCTTTCCTTGCTTCCACGGCACTGAACGGTTTTATAAGAGTACGAACTACGTGCGCCAGCCCAGATAGAACTCGTGTGGGACAAGGATTCCTGAATTCTAAGCATAGTTTTCGCCACCGTAGCCATGGCATCACGGCGCAGTGCAACAGCAATAACGGTCGTAGCCACATAATGGACAATTTGGTTCTTGCACCGCAAGCTGCGTTGTGCAGAGCAGCCGTGTTTTAGCAAACGCCATAGCTCGAGGTTCGCTAGGCACAACTACCTTCACAATGCGCGCGCGCGCTCGCACGCACGCACGCACGCACGCACGCACGCACGCACGCACACACACACACACACACACACACACACACACACACACACACACACACACACACACACACACACACACACACACACACACACACACACACACACACAGGGCTACAGACATAGCTTAAACCTCAGACCTTCCTTTGTTTTAAGAATATCCATTTGTATTATCGGTCTTGTGCTTCCTGGTTTTCAAATCTTCCACAACACTTATTCGGTTATATGCAGTACGTTACAATTTATACCAGTGGTTCTCAAATGGAAGTCCGAGAAGGCACAAAATTTTGGGGTCTGCGAAACCCATGTCTACAAAAAAAGAAAGAAAGAAAATTGCTTTGCTATTTTTACGCTTTCCTGTATGTCACTACTGTGCCGCGGTGAAGCCAACTTTTTCGCATGACACCAATGTATTGCGGTGAAGCCAACGTTGCCGCAGTACACAAGTGTCCTACAGTGAAGCGTACTAAGAGTGGAAAGGTACCAAAGTCGTCACAGGCCACATTACACCAGTGGCAATGAGACAAAATAGTTCGACAATAGTTTGCCCAGTAAGCAACTGCTTTCAGTGTGTGGAGGAATTGTGGCGTTGATACAAGTGTCCCTGCTCCGCGAACACATACAGCAGCTTTGCCTGCTTTACGACAACATTGAATAACTGCAGGTATGGTAAACTGTCAGGCAAAACTGTTCTACAATGTGCAGTTTTCTTGTGCATTGTTTCCTATACAATCAACTTGGCTTGTTGCCTCTGGTTGATGAAAATTTTTGCAAACGCCGGAAGTACTGTTAGCATGCGAAAAATTCGAAGCATATTCGACTGGATTAAAACGGCAGAAAGCTGAGCGAGTTGGTAAGGATTCATTATGCAAGGAAAAGACGTGCAAAACGCGCACACAAGAGGGGTGGACAACACGAACGCCTACTGTCAACTGAAGAAGAGCACTGAGGCGAAAAATAAAGACACTGCCAACAATAATTTTATCGACTGTCGCATGGGTGTGGTTTACAAGATTCTCAAGAAGCATTTGCTTTTGGACTATTTGGTCACTTAGCTCATTAAACATGTTCCGGCGCAAAAAGAAACGAGGAAGATAACAAAGGAAAGATAACCAAGGAAAGATGGCGCTCGTCTGTATGTTTCCTTTGCTCTCT
The DNA here is from genome assembly GCA_013339685.2 of Hyalomma asiaticum. Taxonomy (NCBI): domain Eukaryota; kingdom Metazoa; phylum Arthropoda; class Arachnida; order Ixodida; family Ixodidae; genus Hyalomma; species Hyalomma asiaticum. The sequence goes on from CM023486.1 coordinate 107,454,899, forward strand.
TCTCTTCCTCGTTTCTTTTTGCGCCGGAACATGTTTACAAGATTCCTTTTACTTGCGGACGATTCTACGTAGGACAAACAACACGTTGTATTAATCAGAGATTAATTGAACATAGAAGGTTGTTATCTGGAACGCCGTCTAATCTATATTTGCACTGCCGGGACTGTAACTGCACGCCCATGTTGCACAAATGCGCGATTCTGTCCAGGCATGAGAATGAAGAAACGCGTTTAATGGTCGATGCCTGGCATATCAATAATAGCGGAAGCGCGTGCGTGAGTCAGCCGTCGGTTAGCTTAAGAAGAGGATAGAATGCCTTAACAGTTGTCTCTCGCATAGACCGGCGCTTGTACCCGTTTCACAGGTGGCGCTACCGTTCCTGAGCATGCGCAGATAGGTTGTGTGTCTTCTTTCTTTTTCTCCTAGGTGCTCTTCCTCAGTTCATAGTAGGCGTTCGTGTTGTCCACTCCTATTTTCTTGTGTCCGTGTTCTACGCACCTTTCTCTTACATAATGATTCGATTCGCACTTGGTCTTCATTATTTGAATCCACTTTCGAAGTTAAAAATTCGATAATCACACACCGCTACTTATTATTTATCAATTGCAGGACCTGCATCTAGAAAAGCGGCAGCAATCCGCACAACATTGCGTCAGTTGGTCTTGGTTAGTACCCGTTTCCTGCTGTATGTTGCGCTACTTTATACCCCCTCTGTCGTCTTCGTCACCTCAAGGGATCCCCCAACACATTCACCGGTCCTCAAGAGGTCCCTGACACATCTGCGTCTGACAAACACTGATCTAGGCACTGCCTTCCTACATTTTTTTTCTGATGTAAGCTTTTTTTTTCGTGCTCGTAATGCAGAAAAAAAAAAAAGAAACGTAATATCTCACACGTCACATAAACCTATAATCGGCATACCGTATAAATTTAAGGTGTACACTGTACTAATACCAGCGTGATATTATTGGATATAATATTTACGCCCCCATTTCATTTACTACGGGGCTGTAATGCAAGCTCGACACAAAGATGTTTTAACTTGCCGCTGCATCACCTGAACTGCGTAACAGTTACCGACATCGACTAAATTCACGACAACCCCGGTGTACGTTCGTTCATTTGATTAGCATTTTGGTCTTTAAAGGAAAACCTCGTGCGTAGCGGTCCCGAATTTAACTAATAGAGCGTAGTCTGCATACGTTCCTTTCGAGATTTCGCACGCGCTCTTCGTCTGTGTGCCGGCAAGAAAAAAACAAGTTTCCTTCTTGCTTGGCAAATGGAACATCATTTACGGAGATAGCGAGGGGCGCACTCTGCTGGCGTGTTTCGTACCTCCATGTCCTCGCAAGCCTTCGTTTCGTGAATCTTCCACTTGAACACGCCTCTCCTTGAAGCGCGACAACTTGCTGTCCCCCCCCAAGACAAGTACATGCAGCGAAGTGTCTTGCAACTGCAAATGGTTCATTAACGCGGACCCAACGCTGAACCTAATTTAATTTATCCAACGCGGTGCGTTTAATTGCCAAGATCGTTTTTTTTTTTTCTTCACTGACTTTCCTCTTGTCCTGAGTGGCTTTTATATCGCGGTCTTTTCTAACACGTTTGAAGAGACGGTTACGATTCGCTTACGAGCATAGAGGGAGCACAACTCGCGCGTGTTAGTTCGCCCCATTCTTTTCATCAGCACCGCTTCGCACTGAACTCGTTGGGCTCGATTACTACTGGCACCGAGTGCAGCCCTATTCTCATGTAGTTATTAGTTCTGTTAAGATGGCACCGCTAAAGACACTAAATTTCCAGGCTATAATTTTATTATATAGCCACGGCGTTCCGCTGCGAAATTAGGCCGTTTTTATGCACACTTGCTTTCTGAACATTGCTTTTATGCGAAAAGATAAGCCCCGTCGGCATTTTCCACGGCAGAGGGTACCAAAAGTCCCGTGGCCGTGCGATGGCGTAGTCGCACGACGTCATGATGTCGTCATAACGTTACGTGTGGCAGCGCCGTCACATCTGATAACGCCAACTGTGGTGGCGTAATCAGATGTGACGTTATCAGATCATGCCATCAGTGACGACGTTATGCGATAATGTGACTTGGACGTCGGAATAGCATGCACGTTGATTTAGTCGGCATACGAAGCATTCGTTGCACGAAAGAACACTATAGCGTCTCTGTAGCTTTCGTTTCCCTCGCGAAGCAACGTCGTCAAACCGTGAGAAGACAGATGTATACCATACGTCGCTTTGCCATTCAATTGCTGTAGATTGTCCAATGATATGTAAGCTGAACGTATATCGGATAGATCAAAATAGAGAAATATGTTTCGATTTTTGTACTTCACGTTGACTTCGTATTGCGACAAAGCAATGAAGCAAAGTTAGAAAAGAGATTTATCTTTGACATCGCCTCACCAGAATGAGCTGATCGGGGAGGCTTTAATCGATCTCTTTTGAGGCCAGCGGTATCCCCTTCAAATCGATCCCGGGTGTATCATTAGGCAGTCGGACGCTAAATAATGCGTGCGCGTAGGTGATTACATATGTCGTGCGTGGACGCGCGTAACTCCTTTAACCTACTTTCGTGTTTAACGTTCTCTAACGTAACTGACAACCGTATATTTGGAAACCATTAAGATTACTGCCACCACTAATTTAGTACGCTTTTAAGGGGCTCTGGCGATACAATGCGGAGTGCGTGGCTCTTGTTATTTCTTTCTTAATATTTTTAAAATATTGTCATGTTCACGGAGGCGTTACCGCGTTGGCTTGGAATCAAGTGTGTTATATAGCTATGGTGACGTATGAGTAGCGTTAAGTATGGAATACTTCAGAATCTCGAAAGTTAGCGCTGGCGTCGGCTAATAAGCGAGGAAACTGACAACTGGAAAGCTCTTTATCGTCTGAAGTTCAAAGGAAATAAAGCAATGCAGAACAGGACATTCTCCCTGCCCAATAATTTCTGCTGCAATTCACCATTAGCTATGAAGAATTCTAAGACTAGTAATTGCGTTCATTTTACTCCCACGTGTACTGCCTCGCACTGCGTTTTCGTCGTTCGAAACGCTTTCGTAAAACCGATTACGCGGAAATTTCTCCTTAATATCTGTATTCATCGCTATTTCTATTTTATTTCGCTCCTTTTTCTAGGAATTTTTCTCAGCGCCGAACTTCGTCTCGCGTGTTTCATTAGTAAGAACGCTCTGATCGCAAAATACACGAAAAAGTCATTAAAACGTGGAAAACTGCAAGCGGGCCGTCTATTCTTTTTCGTCGTCTTGGGCGGTGAGCGTAACATTTCCCTGCACTGCGTACATCTTGTGACACACAGCGTCTTGTTTTGACGGCGTTGCACGGTTCTATTAGCGCCGATTGTGGACACTGCGGAGCGGGGCTTCGATTTGGTTTTAATGATGTCACTCGGAGGCTGAGGGGGAAGGTAAGAAAAAAGTAATAACCATACAGAATCGATTTTCCTGTCACAGGCGAGCGTGCATACAGCGCTTAGTTTCATTTGTTTTCTTTTTTTCTTCTTCTTTCTTTCGCTGTGTCGGCACGGTGTACTCGGATGCAATCATCGCGCGTATACGTACAGGACGGCTCTCGAGACAAACTATTCGTGGCGTCGTCAAAGACGTCACACGGTGACACATGGTCGATTTCAGCTCGTGTTTACCGGATGTGCACGACTTCGAGATGATAGCTTAGATGTCGGGTAACGCCTACGGCCGGCGGCGGCCGGCGTTGCTTAGCAACCATCGAAGTGAAGGGTAAAAAAGGTGTAGCAATCGTATGCTCGAAAAATATTTGCCCTCTTTGGGGGCGTATCTCTTCTTAAAAAAGAAAGAAAAAATAATCTGACTTGTCTTTCTATTGCTTCAGTATTTTTTTAAGTCTTCCTTCGCTGCTTTTCTGTCATAAACTGCGTCACGCGCTGCGTCACGCGGAAACGCAAGGACTTGAAGCACGTGACCTGAAAGCACCGGGCGCGCAGTGTTACAAGACAGACGGCTATTGTTTTTTTTTTAAATCAAAATAAACATTAAATATTGTACGATTTTCTTATAGGAAGGCGGAGGAAACGAACCACATTGAAGAGGGGCGTGTTAGTTGCCTTTTAATAATTGGAATAGCCCCGCCACGGTGGTCTAATGGCTATGGCACTCGGCTGTTGATCCGAAGGTCGCGGGATCGAATCCCGGCCGCGGCGGCTGCATTTCGATGGAGGCTAAATGTTGAGGCCCGTGTGCGGTGCGATGTCAGTGCACATCAAAACACCCCAGGTGGTCGAAGTTTCCGGAACCCTCCGCTACGGCATCTCTCATAATCATGTACTGGTTTTGGGATGTAAAATCCCAGAAATTATTGTCTAGTAAACTGCTGTGGCACGAGCAATGTAGCATTGTAACGCCGAGGGTATACCTTCTTAAGCATCTAGCAGAGGTATTACACAAAAGGAGGTTATGGCACAACAGTGGAAAAAGTAAGGCGTAACGGAGCAGCGTTCCAGGAACTTTTGCAGGAGACTGAGACCTCACCGAAGTAGAAAAGACCTCTCGGCGCCCCAAGACGCACATAAAAGCACTGCAAGCGTCTGTGCAGTATTACGCATACGAATGGCCAAACGAGCGGGTGTTGGACATCCGGGAAACGCGACCGACAAACAAAAAGAAACGCCACTTTTGTCTTGCTGGCGCAGCGTGGTTCCTTCGTCAGTGTCCTCCTTCGGTATACCTCTGCAGGCTTCTACACTTCGTTTCGCTTTTCGGTCATTATTTTCCCTTTGCGTACGACGCTGTCGTAACAAATCAACGCCGGAACCCGACACACGAAACACTCAGACGACAGTGAGTGGCCTCCCTTAACGGCACGCATTGTCCGGGAAAAACGGTTTGAAGTGAGTATACGAGGAAAAAGAAAAAGCGAGAAAGGGCTTGATGAACACCCCAAGCAAAGACAGAAACAGAACCGCGAAGACAGCTTTTATTCGTGCGCACTTACTGGCGAATTTTCTTCGCAACTTGTCGTCTTTGTCGACGTCTTGCTTTTTGTGACAGCCTTGATTTGAAATGAAGTTAGTCTGATTTTACATCTGCCACGATTTCCCGCCGGAGAAAAAAAAAATCTCTTTCTGTAGTTCATCCCACTACTGTCTGTTTCTAAGCTTTGCCTGTTTTCGAAAAGTAACGCTGTCAGCTGGGACTTGGCGTGTTGATTGTCGCACGATTGAAGTCCGCAGTTAATCTGAACCGTGTCTTGTTTTTGTATTTTCGCGGCAACCTTGAAATGAATGTCTCGGGTAGCTTAAGCTGTTTTGTCGGGATAATGCTGCCTTTTGTGTTTCCTTAACACACGCTCCTTAAATAAACCGGGAAAAGAAAAGAAGAAAAGACGGGCAATATCAACTCTAACGTTGAAAGCAATAAACTGCAGCATTTCTCGCTCTCGTCGAGCGAATGTTTCAGCCGTTCCATTCGTGGTGCGGATACGAAAAAAAAAAAAAAAAAACGTGATGTAGTTTCACCGCGTATGTCATTTTGATAAATAGGCGTGCGCCAACGCCAAGCGAACGCTACGCGACGTAGTATTGCAGTCAACCACGTACCTTTCCCGAGGCCCAATGCGACGCGAAATGCACCAGCGAAATGTCAGAGCGTTGGCAGGCAAGCGAGTAGCATATGAAATGTTTCTCTCGAAACCAAAGTCCTTTTCGGCTTCTCGTATACCGCCCATTGTTTATGTCGCCGGCCACTCGCGTCCCTGTCTCCATGCTGCTGCTCTGTCTATGGTAACATATTTCCCTTTCTCGACTGCGGTTTAACAAAAGAAGTTCGTCTCGTTTCTTGCAACCCGTGCTAGCCCCTCTTACCATTCGCCTTTCCAATCGGCGATAGTGTACTTGAAAGCAGGCCTTGCGATTACAATAACTTCATTTTGGGCCTTTTTTGTAGGCGCTTTTAGTGAATGTTCACTATGTACGTCCTCGTAACAGCGCAGGCGTTTGATCAAACGTTAAGGGACTGCAGTGGTGCTATTATATCTAGAGTTTATGGACGAAAGCGTAGAAATTTTACTACGCGCATTATTCTACCAGTGTAGCAAATAGGGGTCGTCTGCAAACACTCGCAATCGATTTCGCGATGTCGGACCAGAGGACAGCAGATACGTCTCGTTTTGTTTATCCAACGATAATAGTCCATAAACTTGCAGTTACGGTGTAAAGGGTTACAGAAAAGTGAGAGAGGGCGTTTTATTTTAGCTAAAAGTTTACTGAACAAAATGGTCACTTATAAATAAGTTGAAGTGTCGAGTACACCGCACATAAAAAAAAAAATCTGTTTTACTAAATTCTACTCTGCCGTTGTTGAGCTGCTTTTTTGTGTATTTGCCGCACAAGACATTCTCATTCAAGAACTACGGAAGAAAATTTCCCTTTTTTCTATTTTAGTCATTTTTCATTTGAACTACCCGATTCTTGGCCAATTCCACGGTGCGGGAGTGAGCCAGTACAGTTGCAAGTTCTTACGTCTATTGCGTTGAATCCGTTTTTGAACAGCAATAAGGCTGTACATGGACAGTTCGTTGGAGGAACTCAGCGTAACAACGTCCCGACAACAACAACAACAAAAAAAAAGCAGAAAAAAGAAAAGGTGGTCAAGCCAGTTCCGCGCCTGTGAAATGCGAGTCAGCGGAGTTGGGGCAAGGGTGCCATGTTCACTTGCAACGTCACGTAGCAGTATCATTATGAGTATCTCGTACTAGCAGTGGGCTGAGGGCAGTGGTGTGGGCAGTGGGTAGGGGTCAAGCGTGGGTTCGGTTTTCCCTTTTGTATGCGCTATCCGAGGCTTTGTTTTTTTCGGATAGTAGGTTGAGTGCAAACGCAGGTCCCTTCTGCACAAGTGGCCCCCCGACTTTTGTTTCTTTCAAAACTTCTCTCTCTCTCTCTCTCTCTCTGTGTGTGTGTGTGTGTGTGTGTGTGTGTCTGTGTGTGTGTGTGTGTGTGTGTGTGTGTGTGTGTGTGTGTGTGTGTGTGTGTGTGTGTGTGTGTGTGTGTGTCTTTCGCTCTCATTTTCTGTTTTTCTAGCCCATAGCAAGTTGTGTTGCAGTCGTCGGTATATAACACAGTCATGTGGCTCCCGTAAACGCGTGTCCTGAAAGCGCGGGTGTAAAGCCTAGTAGGTATAACGCTCGCCTTCGGACCGTGAATACCCAGGCTCGAACCACGCCTCGCCAAGAAAGGTTATCTTATTTATTTCTTTATGCTCGAAATTCCTCCGCTCATATAATTGCGTCACATGAAGTTCCTGTCTCTCCATTTGGCGCCCCGCCACGGTGGTCTTGTGGTTATCGCACTCGGCTCCAGATCCGGAGGTCGCGGGATGGAATCTCGGCCGCGGCGGTTACATTTCGTTGGAGGCGAAATGTTGTAGGCCCGTGTGCTGTGCGATGTCAGTGCACGTTAAAGGTCCCCAGGTGGTCAACATTTCCGGAGACCTCAACTACGGTGTCTCTCATAATCAGAGCTGGTTTTGGGACGTTAAACCCCACGAATCAATCAATCAATCTCTCCATTTGGCTGCACAGAGTTCAATCTGCGCCTGGCACGGCTGAAGCTCAAGCTCCGCCGTTAAAAATACACGAACAGTTTAGGAGAGAATGGTGACCTGCACACAACTTTGTCGACGACGGCGAAAGAATTACAATTACTTCAGCGCGACAGCAAATCTCCGATGCCGAAACCTGTGCAATCTTATTCTCCGTGAAACTTTTATTACGCTCGTAAAAACCATTTAGGTGAGTTACAGTACAGAACGTTCAAACTTTGTTTCGAGCAGAGAAACAGCGTTCGCAAGAAAGGCTAAATGACAACCCCTCTTTGAAAGAAACAGGGTATGACCTCGCCTTTGTGCGTAATTGTTCAGAATTGCGAAATTCCCGTCCAGCCGCCGCCACGTTGTTCCGACAGCTCCGTTTACCCAGACTACAATTTCCTGTCCGCGCCGATCGCGACGAGCTGTCGTCCGTGCGGCCTGAACCCTGTGACGTCACCCGCGACTGTATCCACTTCGCCGTCGGGAAGACGTTGGCTGCCAGCAGGATGCTCTGAGACAGGCGTTGCTGCCTTGTTGACTGAAATGTGGGTTCACCCGCCAAGTTATACGGACTGTGTTGACAGCTTGCTTCATTTATCATCCACCTGTCACCTCAACGTACAATGTTGCGGAATCTGCTGATTTTTCCCACTCCCTTCTTTGTCTTCATTTATTCCTCACTCGCTGAACTTTGTTTCTGTATATCTTCTTTTCGTTGTGTCTTTACTGTCTTCACCTCAACCGTAGAGAAGAATGCAGACGTTTTTATGGCTAGTATTTATTATAGAATTTCATTCCCTATTCCAAAAATAAATGAAAGACGCGCACAAGAAGCATAAACACGGGCCGCAAGCACAGAAATTGCGTCACCGAATGCGGCCATTGTCAGTGACACAATGAACTGGTACCTGAAACGCTCGTCCATCACGCGGCGCTCCTTTTATTTGCACGTACTGCATATGCGTGGATCGCTGTTTGCGCGTAAACCGGATCGCGAAGCACAACACCAGCGTTATCCCGCACGCTGAAAGGAGAACACACAGAATAAAAGAGGTGGTGTCATCGCATCCTCGTGTTGTTGCACAAGGACGATCGTTCTCCGCCACTTTATCGGATGAATGAACGACTCGTCATTGTGTACATAAACCACAGGGACATGTGTAAATGTGCTTGCGTGTTAGTTTCTCGCAGCTTCTATTTTTCCTCGCTCATGCGTTTGCGAAATATAGCTGTCCCCGTCGTCTCTCTCCCTGATCTTTAGATATCATCTTACATTCTTTTGTTTTTTTGCTCCTGTGTAAGCAGTCAACGGGACGCTTTCTCTAGTTCCCCTACATTTATACTTGTTCGTTCAGTCTTGAGACAACCACGATGTTTCCTGCCTCGTCTGAGTTCCTTGATGCGCGGCGCGGAGGCGAACAAGTGCATCGAGACGCCTTAGCCCCCGCGAGTGTCACCTTGTGTATTCCCTTTACTTCATTGGGATGTTACTTTCGTCGTCATCTTTCCGATATTCTTCTAATACGTAGGTAAAATTGCTTGAATATGTCAGTCGAACCCCCTTTCCTTTTAACGGTGCACAGAAACTTGATTACGATGGGGCGTTATCCTTATACAAAATAAGTGAATTTCTTTCTTTCTTTCTTTCTTTCTTTCTTTCTTTCTTTCTTTCTTTCTTTCTTTCTTTCTTTCTTTCTTTCTTTCTTTCTTTCTTTCTTCAAGGTCGTGCCTACTGTATGACTCGGTTGCAGCGGCAAAGCAACTAGACACAAATTACGCAACAGTAATGTAAAGGACAAAAAACATCCAGCATGGCAGTTTTGAACTTGCGTGAACACGAGGGGGAGGAGTAACAAACGTTTATTTTTCGAAAGAGCGAGAAAGTGCTGTTTTCATTGACCGATGTAGGCGGCTGTCGTATAGTCCATGAATATGCCACTGACTAATGCGGCAGCCTGCACTCCGTCCAGCAGTCCGCGCTAGTCTTCAAAGATCTGTGCCGTCAAATTGCATTCTATAAGAGTACGAAAGAAGAAGAAGAAGAATAAAGAAAAGAAAAACAAGGATATGAAAAAAAAAAACGAAAGAAAGAAAGGTTCGCCATTTCAGTGTTTAAAAAAGAAAACAAGCAAAACTATAGCGTCTTGTAGCTGCAATAAACGATTTCTCGACATGCAGTGGTCACGATGCAATGGTCACGATGTTTAAGCAAGTTCATAAAAAGTTCTTTCACCCCACTCTCCGATATTAAAAGAAGAAAATTTATTTGCATAAAGATATACGGCGTATCTACCTATTCAGCATCGTGAAGATAAAGAGGAGGTAGCCTTCTCACTGCGATAAGGATCTTATCCGATGCGTGTCGCTCATCGCTGCATTCACAGCGTGGCGGCTTCTGTTTAGCGCGTTGTTGCGATACGGCTGATTTGCACCCGGAGCAGCCACCGCATTTTACTCTGGATCGACCGCAACCAGCACTTATACCCCAACCCCGCTTCCCAACCCTCTCTTCCGTCCTCTTTCCATTAGCTTCTGAAATTGATGGATACGGGTGGGGCGTGATGCGCGCCGGAAACGAAGCTGCCGAAGGAAGAAAGCGAATGCGTTCTCCTCGCGGTTCTCGGGGGATTAGGTGTGCCCAAGCCTAGCTGGCGTCACCGTTGAGCAAGGCCGACACGTTATGGTGCAGTCAGAAAGAAGTAATAAAAAAAAAAAAAACTCCTAAGTTGCTAAGTTACGCGGCGCCTTTTTTATATATATTTATTTCCTGTTTTGTTTTGGCGATTGTGGATGCCCGGACTCCGATGAGTCTCTCGCATCAGCCGTGTGTGGAAACACACGTGCCACGGCGATATACTGAAATCGAAACAGAAACGAGAAGAGAAACTACCTCCCCTATATTAGGATCGCTATTGTGTAACGGCGCTATACTAATAGAAACACGAGGCTAAACTCATTTTATTTTCCAAATGAAATGACAGCGATGGCGAATGACGACTACGAATCACTTACGTGACGTACATTTAAATGCGAACCATTTCTTGACGTAACAGTCACCTCGACCTTTTCTTGGCGAAAGAGTCACCGCGCCAAACAGTTCGTCACAGGCAATCTTCTCGCTTACTTTCTCGAGAGACCGATTCTCACAATGCGTGAGATCCGCAGGATTTCTCTCTGCCCCCCCCCCCCCCCCCCCTTTTTAAGTTCGCAGCATAATATTTTCTACTAATAGTACGCTGTAAACGTTAACGCAACGACCATGCACAGCTCTTTCGGCATGGCGTATGTGCTCCAGCAACGCCACCTGGACTTCGAAAAAGTCTAGGTGACATTGCCAGAGAACACATGCCACGCCGAAAGACCACCTACAGTTTTCTAAGTCTAGGTGATTCCGGTAGAAGCTATCGCAGTAACGAAGCAGGGAAGCTACGTCAGGTCTGCCTCCACCAACTAGGTTGCACACGCTGTTTCTGTCGTTTGCTCCGAGAAACGAGTCGTACTTGGAAGCCGCTAATATCACGAAACTATATGGTAGAATAACCGTTCGTGCTCGTATGAAGAAACCACGGATTGCGAATTACGGCCGTCTTACAAGTGACATTGTTGGTCACTGTTGTTGAGAGGCAAGAACCATTTTCACGCCTGTTGACCACAACCTCCGATCGACATAATCCCCTCCCCCCCCCCCCCTCCCCAGAAAAAAAAAAAGAAGGAGAAGAAGAAGAAGGAAAGGAAAGAAAAGGAAGAGAGCAACGCAGGCTGTTGCAAAGCCCTGCATCCGGTGGCATGTGGCTACAAACAGAAGTATATAGCGTGCGCAATGAAATGA